>CAUYLG010038531.1:0-92958 GCA_963573385.1 Cacajao melanocephalus
GCTGCCTCAACTTCAGCCCTTGTTATTGGTCTGTCCAGGGTTTCGACTTCTTCCTGGTTTAGGCTTGGCAGGGTACAAGTGTCCAGGAATTTATCCATTACTTCCAGATTTGCTGGTTTATGTGCATAGAGTTGTTTGTAGTAATCTCTAATGGTAGTTTGTATTTCTGTGGAATCAGTGGTGATATCCCTTTTTCGTTTTTATTGCATCTATTTGATTCTTCTCTTTTTTCTTTTTTATTAATTTGCTAGCAGTCTATTTTGTTGATCTTTCCAAAAAACCAGCTCCTGGTTTTATTGATTTTTTTGAAGTGATTTTTGTGTCTCTGTCTCCTTCAGTTCTGCTCTGATTTTAGTTATTTCTTGTTTTCTGCTAGCTTTTGAGTTTTTTTGATCTTGCTCATCTAGCTCTTTCAATTTTGACAATAGGGTGTCGATTTTAGATCTTCCCTTGTTTCTCATGTGGGCATTTATTGCTATAAATTTCCCTCAAGACACTGCTTTAAAAATGTGTCCCAGAGATTCTGGTGCGTTGTGTCTTCATTCTCATTGATTTCAAAGAAATCTTTATTTCTGCCTTCATTTCATTGTTTATCCAGTCTACTTTCAGGAGCAGGTTTTTCAGTTTTCATGAAGTTGTGTGGTTCTGAGTTAGTTTCTTAATCCTAAGTTCTAATTTGATTGCCCTGTGGTCTGAGAGACTGTTTGTTATGATTTCCGTTCTTTTGCATTTGCTGAGGAGTGATCTACTTCCAATTATGTGGTCAGTTTTTGGAGTAGGTGCAATGCGGTGCTGAGAAAAATGTATATTCTGTGGATTTGGGGTGGAGATTTCTGTAGATGTCCGTTAGGTCCGCTTGGTCCAGATCTGAGTTCAAGTCCTGGATATCCTTGTTAATTTTCTGTCTTGTTGATCTGTCTAATATTGACAGTGGAATGTTAAAGTCTCCCACTATTATTGTGTGGGAGTCTAAGTCTCTTTGTAGGTCATTAAGAACTTGTTTTATGTACCTGGGTACTCCTGTATTGGGTGCGTATATATTTAGGATCATTAGCTCTTCTTGATGCATTGATCCTTTTACCATTATGTAATGCCCTTCTTTGTCTCTTTTGATCTTTGTTGGCTTAAAGGCTATTTTATCAGAGACTAGGATTGCAACTCCTTTTTTTTGCTCTCCATTTGCTTGATAAATCTTCCTCTATCCCTGTATTTTGAGCCTATGTGTGTCCTTGCATGTGAGATGGATCTCCTGAATACAGCACACCAATGGGTCTTGACTGTTTATCCAGTTTGCCAGTCTGTGCCTTTTGATTGGGGCATTTAGCCCATTAACATTTAAGGTTAATACTGTTATGTGTGAATTTGATCCTGCCATTTTGATGCTAGCTGGATGTTTTGCCGTTAGTTGACGCATTTTCTTCATGGTGTTGATGGTCTTTACCATTTTGTATGTTTTTGGAGTGGCTGGTACTGGTTGTTCCTTTCTATGTGTAGTGCTTCTTTCAGGAGCTCTTGTAAGGCAGGCCTGGTGGTGATGAAATCTCTGAGTTCTTGCTTGTCCCTAATGAATTTTATTTGTCCTTCACTTATGAAGCTTAGTTTGGCTGGATATGAAATTGTAGGTTGAAAGTTCTTTTCTTTAAGGATGTTGAATATTGGCCCCCTCTCTCTTCTGGCTTGTAGGGTTTCTGCCGAGAGATCTGCTATGAGTCTGATGGGCTTCCCTTTATGGGTAACCTGACCTTTCTCTCTGGCTGCCCTTAGCATTTTTTCCTTCATTTCAACCCTGGTGAATCTGACAATTATGTGCCTTGGGGTTGCTCTTCTTGAGGCATATCTTTGTGGTGTTCTCCGTATTTCCTGGCCTTGAATGTTGCCCTGGCTTGCTAGGTTGGGGAAGTTCTCCTGCATAATATCCCGAAGAGTGTTTCCCAGCTTGTATTCATTCTCTCGGTCATATTCAGGTACACCTATCAAACGTAGATTAGGTCTTTTCACATAATCCCATATTTCTTGGAAGCTTTGTTCATTTATTTTCACTCTTTTTTCTCTTATGTTGCCTTCTCATTGTATTTCATTGAGTTGATCTTCAATCTCTGATATCCTTTGTTCTGCTTGGTTGATTCGGCTGTTGAAACTTCCATATGCTTTGTGAAGTTCTCATGCTGTGTTTTTCAGCTCCATGAAGTTGTTTATATTCTTCTGTAAGCTGTTTATTCTAGTTAGCATTTTGTCAAACCTTTTTTCAAGGTTCTTAGTTTCTTTGTATTTGGTTAGCACATGTTCTTTTAGCTCTGAGAAGTTTGTTATTACCCACCTTCTAAAGCCTTTTTTTGTCAGTTCATCAGATTCATTCTCCATCCATCTTTGATCCCTAGCTGGTGAGGAGTTGTGATCCCTTGGAGGAGGAGCGGTGTTCTGGTTTTTGGTGTTTTCATCCTTTTTGTGCTGGTTTCTTCCCATCTTAGTGGCTTTATCTACCTGTGGTCTTTGTAGTTGGTGACTTTTGGATGGGGTCTCTGAGTGAACGTCCTTTTTGTTGATGTTGAAGCTATTTCTTTCTGTTTCTTAGTTTTCCTTCTAACAGGCCCCTCTGCCGCAGGACTGCTGGAGGTCCCCTCCAGACCCTGCTTGCCTGGGGATCACCCGTGAGGCCTGCAGAACAGTAAGGGTTGCTGCTGGTTTGTTCTTCTGTTATCTTTGTCCCAGAAGGTTACCCGCCAGATGTCGGCCTGAGCCCTCCTTTATGAAGTGTCTCTTTGGGTATACGGGGTTGGGGAGCTGCTTGAGGAGACAATCTGTCCCTTATAGGATCTCAAGTCCTGTGCTGGGAGCTCCATTGTTCCGTTCAGAGCTGCTGGGCAGTTAAATTTAAGTCCACTGCAGCGGAACTCATAACCGCCTCTTTTCCCAGGTGCTCTGATCTAGAAAGTTCGGCTTTATTTGTAAGTTCCTGACGTGCTGCTGCCTTTTTTCAGAGATGCCCTACCCTGCAAGGAGTAGTCTAGTCACAGTCTGCCAGCAGAGGCGTTGCTAAGCTGCTGCAGGCTCTGCCCAGCTGCTGCGTGAACTGCCTCCGTATTGGCGGACTGCCTCGGTAGTGGTGGACGCCCTTCCCTCCGCTAAGTTGGACCGTCCTGGGTCCAGCTGCACTTGCTATGAAACTCTCAATTCAGATTGCTTGTTTTGTGGGGGTGGTACCTGCCAAGCCAGATTTCCTGTCTCCCTGTCTTAGCCCCCTCCCTTTCAGTTGAATGGGCGGCTATCTCCCAGGCATTCCAGGGGCTAGTTGAAAGGGCTACCTAGATGTGTGTGAGTTTCTGTGTGCCAACCTGTGGCACTAGCCATGCTGAAAACTTGTGGTGCTTTTTGGCTCGGGAATCTCCTGGTCTATGGACAGTGAAAATTTGTTTGGAAATGCGGTGAGCACTCATTCTCTGTAATGTTCTTGCTGGGAACTGCACTCCGGAGCTGTTCCTATTTGGCCATCTTGGATCCTTCTCCAGGAAAAAGGATTTTCCTCTTTTTATTTATTATGCCTTGCAAAAGACAGGTAAATGTTTGGTCACATACATGGTTTTGGGAAACTAAATATAGTTCTGTGTAGAAAAAGCATGATTAAATTTTGTAAAGTCATTTATTGCTGATTTTAAAACAATTTTATTAAAATTGTTCTCAGTATGTATCACAAAATTATTTTTCTCTTGTTGATTATGGCTTTTGCGGCACAATTACAAAGCATTTTAAAGTGGGTTTATCATACTCAGAATGAATTGGTAGTTAATTTCACAGCTTTATTTAATTAGTAAGTATGCATTCATCTTTAGCCTGACTTGATTTGGTTCCCAATGGACAACAAAACTTTTTCTTTCTTTGAGTTGGAGTTTTACTCTGGTTGCCCAGGCTGGAGTGCAATGGCACAATCTCAGCTCACTGCAACCTTGGCCTTCTGGGTTGAAGCAGTTCTCCTGCCTCAGCCTCCTGAGTAGCTGGGATTACAAGCATGTGCCACTATGCCTGGCTAATTTTTGTATTTTGAGTAGACACGGGGTTTTGCCATGTTGGCCAGGATGGTCTGGAACTTCTGACCTCAGGTGATCCTCTTGCCTTGGCTTCCCAAAGTGCTGGGATTGCAGGCAGGAGCCACTGTGCCTGGCTCAAAAGAAACTTAAATTATGCTGCTGGTTATCCTTGAGCTTATGTTTCTAATATGCTGACTTTAAAAAAAAATGACAGTATATTTGGCTGTGTTTTTAGGTGTTTAAGAATACTCAGGAACAATTGCACATGATGTTTAACCTGATGGAAATTACAGATGGATAAAAGGAATTAAACTGTTAAATGTTGACTCATCTTACATCTGTATAGAAGAAGGTTTTAAAAATGATGTGAATAGATGTGGATGGTGAAGGCATAGGTTAGGTTGGTTATCATTTAGTCTCAGAGTTTGGCAAAGTACCTGAAATATTAGGGTCAAGGTTGCTGATTAGTTTGAGGAGAGGAGACGTGATATAGTTCAGAGTGGTTTATTAATTTTCTGATAGTTGGAGAATATGCATGTGTTTGTGTGGGTGTATGTATGTGTTGTATGTGTGTATATATATCTACTGTTCCCCCTGCCTTTTTTTTTTTTTTTTTTTTTAATTTTTTTGTAGAGACAGGATTTGGCTTTGTTGCCCAGGCTGGTCTTAAATTCCTGGCTTCAAGTGATCCTCATACCATGGCCTCTCAGTGCGTTTGGATTACAGGTGTGAGCCACTGCCTAGCCCACATTTTTGATGGGATGACCAGAAAAATCAAACTGTAAAAGATCCAAAAACTGTAGCTTTTAAATTCCATCTGTCTGATATGTCTGAAGTAAGATAACTGTACCTACTGAGTCCAGATACATGGTATTAAGAGGTTCTGAATACCTTGCATATTCCTTTTTGCTGTCTGACAAGAAAGCAGTTTAAATGAAAGCCATGTATATGTTTAGGATTTCGTTTAGGTATGCTAGACCAGAGTGGTTTTTGCTCTAGAGTGTACAGGGTGCCACCTTGGTTTTTCAGTGTGTCTCTAGAGCTTGCAACAAGCTAAAACTTCTCTTTTGGTGCTTGAGGTCTAGGACTGTATTCACTGGCCAGACTTTAAGGATTGAGTTCAAAGTTCCACTGATGATTTATATGTGAATAGTTTTAGATCTCCATATTATCGTTTGGAAATGATGAGAATCTCTCCCCCAGCCTTTACACCCCTTATGGTCCCCATTTCCCCCTTAGACTGTGATTACTTCCAGGAAACAATGACATTGAAATTTTAAGTACTCATATATCTGAGTCACCTTTTCTAAGTTTTGGTGTATTGTAAATCAATGTTTTATCTAGATATAAGCAGAATAGGTTTTATTACTGATTCTAGGATGCTCACAAAGATTTTTTTTAATGTTATTTTTAAATGGAAGCTTGAATGACTCATAGTTTCATTTACTTGAGAACAAACGAGTAATAAATTTAAATTGGGGTTGTTACTGGTTTGAGTATATTGCTTTTCCAGTACCTAAAATATACCTCTGATACCTAGTATTTTATGTCAAACACCCAATTATATGCTATGAGTTTTGTCCCACTGGTTCTATTCATTTTTTTTACTCATTCAAGAAGATTTTCATTTCTTCTCTCTCTTGTATACTTTGCCCTTCTATTTGCATGTTCTTAGAATTCTTAGTCTTAGCTTAGGGACTATAAGTGCACATACATGTCCACATAATGCTGTATACACATGTGTGCACCCTTTGAGAAGACTGTAACTCACTAGACTGAAGTAGGATGGAACCTTTCTGGGAGATAATATACATATAGATACATGGAAGATAACTAAAGGAACTTTAATCTGACACTGGAGCCTAATGATAAAATGAATGAAAGTTAGTATTCTTTTTTTTTAAAGATGGGGTTTCACCATGTTGGTCACGCTGGTCTTGAACTCCCGACCTCAGGTGATCTGCCCACCTTGGCCTCCAAAGTGCTTGGATTACAGGCATTAGCCACCACGCCCGGCCAAAGTTAGTATTCTTTAAAGGTGTTATGTCGCATCCCAGTGAACCATGTAATTACTTTGCTGCATTAAATTGTTGATAAATGCTTAATTTTAAATACAAGAAATAAAGTCACTGTAACAGAAGTAGACATATTTTTTTGTTTTGTTCACAGTATATTTCATACAACATTCTAGATATAAATCTTAGGTCTCACTTTTTTATATGACTTTGAGCTTTCTCTTTCTGTCCTAGCTTAAAATTGATACAAAGAATAGGGAAATATTATACTTTTTTATATTGTGGAAAGTAAAGTTTATTTCTGAAAGTCTCACTTCCATTTTCCTGTTACTTTATTAGGCTGCAGAACATGTTTAGTTTACAGCTAAAATGCCATTTGGTATCTCAGTGTGGGTTGTCCTCATCCGGAGATACTCAATGTCTATTAAAGCAAAGCTAAAGGTCTCATCTGTGGTGGCTAACTGGGTCACTTTACTCATTAACAGAGAATGCAACTATGGCATCATTCTACATTCTTCCACTTCCTGAACAGCCTCTTGGCAATAATACCTCACAAGGGAAGTCATAAGCCTTCCTGCTGATGGGTGTGACTTTGAGGACAGCTGAAATTATATAAACTAGAGAAATACAGTGACAAAAACCTATTGGAATACGTTTAGGCCAACCACATGGTCCTTGCTTCAAACACCAGCCTCAAGCTTTGGGGTCCCTAGGACCTTCTTTACCTCAGACTTGCTGGCTATAAATACTGAGGTCCTTCCTGATTCCCTCAGATTTGATAGTTCACTGGTATGACTCACAAAACTCAGAGAAACACTATACTTAGAGTTATTGTTTTATTATAATGAAAGGATACATACTAAAACCAGTCAAAGGAGAGACACATGGGCAGAATCCGGGAGGGGCTCAAAAGCAAAGCTTCTAGTTGTCTTTTCCTGGTGGAGTCATGGATGGTGTTACCTCTTTCCAGCTATGATATATGACAGTCCAGGGAAGTTAATGCAAGTTTTGGTGTCCACAGTTTATACTGGGATTTGTTGACATACTGTTCGCGTGTCTGACCTTTAGTCTTTATCTCCTCCCAAAAGTTCAGGCTAATACATTTAGTCTCTAGTTCCTTTGGAGATCAGGTAGATGAGTCCCTAGAGATCATCTCCTAGTAGCTGAGGGCAAAGGCCAGGACCTCTCTTCGGTAAAGCTAATTCTTCAACATACCTATTTAAACAGAGAGTGTATTTTTGCAATTTCTCATATTATTCTTTGTTTGAAAATCTAAAATTTCATTTTACAAATAAATGATTTTCCTTTTATGTTCAAATTAGAACGATTTAGCCTTTTCCTTTTTTTTGAAATCTCTCTACCTTTACTCCCTCATGACATCCAGACCAGTCATTTATGTAGTTTAGTTGTATTTTCACTGCATTATGTATTTATGGCTAAATATCCAATGTTTTTTTATATTCATTCCAAAAGTACTTACTGTTCTTCTAAGCTGGTAGGTCATGCTTTTCTACCCACAAAACAAATATTCACTTATATTTCTTATCAGCTGCAATCTGGATACAGAGTATAGCATGAACAAAAGTTTAATGATATCAAAGTATATAAACATTTAGAAAAGGTGAGCATTTCCTTGTGGTTTGATTATAGACGTATTCAGGAGAGTTTTCCCAGGAAAAAAAAGGGCTTCAAAAACCATGCTAAGGCAACTTGGACTATAGACAGTAAAGAGCATTCAAAGATTTTTAGATATGGCAATGACACATGACAAATTGTTTGTTTTAGAAAGTCAGTTTCAGCGTTATTGAGTAGAAATAGTTTGAAGAAAGATTAACCTAGAAGCAACTCTTTCTGCCCAGTTAGGACATTATTACTGTTGTCTTCACTGGAGATAAATATAGGTAATAAAGGGTGATTTGTGAGAAAGTTATTAACTTATGAGAGATGATTTTAGCTTTTTTTTTTAACTGTTATTCCTTTCATAATATGTACACAACTCTGATCAACAACTTTTAAACTTCTCTTATAGTTTTTGATGGTTTCATTTTACACAACCTCTTGGGATAATACAGTCTGTGTATTTTTCTGCCTAACCTATAACCTCTGGTTATAACTAACCTTACCAGTTGATTGTCATAGATCCTTGCACTATGTTATTCATTTTATACTTAACACATATTTGTTGAGTGAGAACTTATTGTACACCAGATTATTGTAACAGATGTTGAAAATAAAATGAATATAAGTGATTCTTGACCTCAAAAAGCATACATATCGGTTTAGTAGTCAGACAGATGGGAAAAGCCTGTGATGGAGGGAAGCACAGGATACATTGATAGTTTATTGAAGGAGCATATAATCTAGACTAGACTAGAGATTAAGAGACTATGACACTCTAGTTTAGAATAGCAGTTAAGAACATGAACTCTGTTGATGCAAAAGTATCATTAAAAAAAAAAAAAGAACATGAACTCTGGAGCCAGAATGAATCTGGATTCTCAATTTCTTGCTGTGTAACCTTAGGCAAGTTCTTAACTTTACCTTTAAAATGAAAATCACAGTAATCCCTACTTTATATGGTAATTATGAGGCTAAAAATGTTACTGAGCAAAAGGGCTTGCTGCCTGATGTGTTAGAAGCTAATACTATGAGACTTGAGATTTTGAGAAAAGAAAAGCTTTTTATTGCAAGTTGACTAACAAGGAGAAAGGAGTCCAGCTCAAATCTCTCTCTGTGCTGACTTGAAAGCAGTAATTTCATTAGAAAAGGTTTAGGGAGTGGGTTCTGGGATTGGTAGGTGATTGGTGGGAGGAAAGGGGAGGTCTGGAAAGTCCTCAGGCATGCACAGTTATTTATTCATACTACCTCATGGATCTCATGTGCAGGTTTCAGGGAGAGTTAGTATGAAGCTTGCAGTGGAAATTGGATCTGTGACACCGGCAAGTTCGTTCTCTGTGCAAACACCAGTTGGCCATATTGGTTCCAAATGATTTCAGCCAGGTTTTAAATCTCATAAGTGAAGGGAGTTTCAGCATTTCAGCAGGTTTTTTTTTTTTTTTTTTTTAATTTGTCACCCTGCAAGCTCAATAACTTCTGCCAGTCACTGGTCTCTTTAACTCTTCAGGGCATGGTTTAAAAATCAGTTAAAATACATAAAGTGCTGGTAACAGTACCTGGCATATATTAATAGTTTTGTTTGTGTTTCTTGATCTTCTCATCATTTTCTAAAAAACAGATGTGTAATTAGTACTCAGTAAATATTTGAATAAATCCTTAAATGATAGATGAAAATATAATTGTTGTTTTATTCCCTTAGAAGTCTTTAACCATCTTTATTGAAAGCATTTAAGGTAAAATAACTATTTTATGTGTATTTAGGCTCATGTTAACTCAAATTCATGAGCTTTATAAAGTGTAAGCTGATATGATATGTAAAAAACATTGAATTTGACTGCTTGTAGATGAGGATGCCCTCTCCAGTTGGTCTCACGTGTCCGTCTTACCATATACCCAGTCCAGTTCAGGTTATGGCCTGGCACGTATAGACATTTGAGTTTGGAGTCTCCATACTAGATCCTGCCATCCGCTCTTCCAAGATAGAGATCGAGTAATCTCTTTTAAATCTCAAACACTTAACACAGTGGTTGTCAGTTGTTGGTACTAAGTGAATGTTTGTTGAATAAGTGAATGATGCCTAAATTATGAAATTAGAAAAATTGGAAATCTGACAAGAACTTTTATTGTTCCATGAGGATGCAGTTGACTACTTCTTTGTGGAACTATGAAGGGATTTTGGTAAAAATAAGACTAACAACAACCAAAAATAAGAAGTTATATTTTCTAGAGGAATTTTGTTTTAAGATTTTCTAACGTGTCAAATAGGACTCACCAGAATTATTATGCCTCTTTTAAACTGCAGTAATGTGGGTTGGTGAAAGAGCCAACAATAGTATTGTAGAAGCGATTTATATTTTAATGAGCTAACCTGAATGACATAGTTGTTTAGGCACTATTGGTAAACAGTGGCAATCAAATCATTCTTTTTAAAAAGAAGATAATGATGTTGGCTTTGTGATGAGCAAGCAGGATGACTTGTAGGATGATTATTTACTGATTAGAAGTATATCTTGAGTACAGAAGCATTGAATAATCTTAACCTGAACTAGAAGTTAGACTGTGGGATTGAAAACCAATAAAGATTACTATCCAGGGGAGTACAAATTTCCATTTTTGGGGGATTTTTAAAAACTAAACCTTGGATTTTGGGGGAGTTATGAAAGGACATAAAAGAGTCCAGAGATAGAAGTTATTATATTGAGTATTCTCAGGCAAGGAGTTGAGGCTTTGTGGGAATATCTACTCTGCAAATGTCTGAGTAGACTAGACCAGAAATCAAAGGCAGAGATAGCTTATTCTTTTTTGTTTAAGTATTTCATTGGTATATTTTTCTATACTATAATGAATTGATATTGGCAATTCATATTTCTAATAACATTGGAGATTCATTTTCTTCTTCACTGTAGTCTTAAGCTGTCATTATGCTTATTATTTTTAAAAGGCTCCTTTTTGTGCTTTGTGACTTTGCAGTTTCTATTTTGTTTCTCATGTTTCTAATTTCAAGCCTTTTGCATTATCTTTCTCTGCTTATGCATTTATAACGACTTGGCTTTCAGTTACATCATGATTCATAGACGTATAAAATATCAACTCAGAGTCAGTCATCTGGTATAACCTTTGTCAGTTCCTCCAGTCTTTGTTCCCTGCTACATGCCTTCTGTAGGATATTTCAGTTGGTATTCAAAGATAAAATTATGTTCATAAGTAAGCAAATTTAAGTTTTATAGGAAAAACCTTATGAAAATCATGCTTTATTAAAAATTGATATATCTACTGTTTTACTTTTAATCCAGTTATCTTCTAATTTCGTCTGGAGGAAAAATTATCAAGAAAATTGTAATTCTGAAAAGGATTGTATCCTAGTTTAGGATAATTGACCATGTATTCCACTTTAAAATTTCTCCAAGATTTTTCAGTTAAACATTTCTAAATTAAGATTCTTTTATTTGTTAGAAATGTTTTAAAAACATTTAGGGTAATGGAAGTAAAACCATATTTCTGAAGAAAGATTGACAGGGAGAAATTGTAATTACATAATTGCATTTAAATGTGTTTTACTGTCAAATTGAAATTAAGGTATTAGTTAGGCATGTTGGCTTAGGCTTATGTTGTTATTGGGTCCTCATATCCCTAATACTGGCTTGGATTCTAGCACTGGAAGGCAGTCAGGAAATATTTACCTCATAGACACTGCATGCAGTTATATTTTTATTGGGATGTTTATCAACCAGTAAATTATCTATGAAAAATGTAGCTTAGTACTTCTTACATAGGGATACCAGTGCAACTGGTGAATACGTTTTACTTTATATATAGAAAAGGAGAAAAAGAAACAGTAGTTTATTTTTTGACTGTAGCATCAGAGACAAAAGAATATCAAAGTGAGTTTAAAATTATATGTGATATTTAAATTACTGAATAAAACCTGACATTTCAAGTCATGCTATTTTAAGCATATTGAGACTCAGGCTGCCTATCATCCTTGCTGAATACAGCTTCCCAGTGTTCGGTTTGATTTACAACCTTGGCCTGTCAATTTCTTTGAAATTTTCATCTCAGTGACTTAATTTGGATTTAGCCACTTTCACTTTGGAAATTTCATTCCTACCTATTACTCAGTATCCTAAAGTTTTAAATTTGGACATACTGCTTTGAGACAACTTCCATCTTTAAAAGCAGCTAAGACGTTTCATCAGCTTCACCATCCAGTATCTATAGCTGTTTTGTCTTCAGTGAGGTCCGGTCTTGGCCTTAGGAGGAGAGAAGTTGTTTTTGTTGTGTATGCTATCTCAGCCCAAATGGCTGTTTTTTATATCCGAGATTATGAAATTGTTTACAGTTCTCCTTACTTTCTTAAGGTGGAAGTTGAGGTCATTGATTTGTAAACTTTTTTTTTTAAAAAACATTTTTTTAAAAATAAAAATGGGTAAAAATTTTTTTGTTTTGTTTTTCTGAGGCAGTATCTAATTCTCTTGCCCAAGTGGTGCAATCAGGACTGACTGCAGCTGCAAACTCTGGGGCTCAAATGATCCTCCTGCCTCAGCCTCCCAAGTAGCTGTAACTTAGATGCATGCCACCATGCCTGGTTAATTTTTAAATTTTTGGTAGAGATGAGGTCTTGCTGTGTTGCCCAGGCTGGTCTTGATCTCCTGGCCTTAAGTGATCCTCTCACCTCAGCCTCCCAAAGTGTTGGGATTACAGGTATGGGCCATTGTGCCCAGTCATTGACCTTCTATTTAATTAGGTATTTCATGCAGCAAAATTTTCTGTACATAGCTTTAGCTGCATCTCTCAAATATTAATCTACTGTATTTTTGTTTTCATTCCGTTTAAAATACTTAAAAATTTTTCTTTTAATTTCTTTTATATCTGTGGGTTATTTAGAAGTGTGTTATTTAATTTTCAAACATTGCTTGACTTTTTAAATATTGACATCTAATTTAATTTGTTATGGTCAGAGAGTATACTTTGAAATGTGTTGTATGGACTTAGGAAGAAAAGTATGTTTTCCTGGTTTGGGTGGAGTATTTTATAAATGTCAGTTAGGTCAGGTTGTTTTATAGTGATCTAGTCTTCCATATCCTTACAGGTTTTCTTTCTGTCTGTCTGTGTTCTCTAAGTTTTTTCAAGATGTCTTTACTACTAATGATTTTTTCCCCCCCTACTTGAAGTCTCCATGTATAATTGAGGATTTCTCCACTATTTTTCTTATCTATTTTGTCAGTTTTATTTTGAGGCTTTTTTTTAAGGCATGTATACATTTAAGATTGTTACAGATTGTCGATGAATTGACTCCCTTTGTTGGTATATATTGTTCTCATCTCTTTCTTGTTCTTAAGTTTTTATTGTCTTATGTTAATATAGCCTAGATGCTTCAGCTTTTTTTCCATTAGCACTGGATTTGACATCTTTTTCCATCCCTGTACTTTTTACCTAATGGACTCTTTGTGTACAAAGTGAGCTGTTTGTAGACACTATACATATAGTTGGTTCTTTTTTTTTTTAGGTGGGATCTCAGTCTGCCACTCAGGCTTGAATGCAGTGGCATGATCTTGGCTCACTGCAACCTCTGCTTCCTGGGCTCAAGTTATCCTCCCACCTCAGCCTCCCGAGTAGCTGGGACTACAGGTGCACACCACCGTGGCCTGGCTAATTTTTATATTTTTTGTAGTGATGGGGTTTTGCCATGTTGTCTGGGCTGATCTTGAACTCCTGGGCTCAAGCTATCTGCCTGCCTCTGCCTCCTCAAAGTGCTGGCATTATAGGCATGAGCCACCACACCCAGCTGGTTCTTGATTTCCTAAAAAAATTTATTAGTAATGACAATTTCTGCTTGTTGATTTTGTAATGTTGTGGTTTCTAGAAGAAATATCATTAGAAATGAAAAAAACAATCTGGTTTAAATCTACCGTCTTCTACTTGATTTACTACATGGCTTGCCCCATGTTGTCTCATTTTCTTTTTTCCTTTTGTCCTGCCATCATTTGGATTACTTGAGAATGTCCTTATTCCATTATATATTCACTTTTTGGGCCTATCAGATATATACACCTTTGTGTATATTTTACTAAGTTTACTATACTAAGGTTTATAGTGTCTCTTTTCACAATTTACATTTAAATAACAGCATACTACTTCATATTCGGGGTTCTTACCTCATTTCCTTTTATACATTTTGTTTTTACGTATGTTATAAATCCCATAATACATTGTTAATATTTTTACTTTAATTAGTCAATTATATTGTAAGAAAAGAAAGAGGAACACAGATTTCTTACATTTATTCTAGTTTTTAACTGTTCTAATGCTCTTTATTATTTTGGTTTAGATACAGATTTTATTCTTGTATCATATTCCTTCTACCTGAAAAATTTCTCTTAAAGTTTCTTACGTTCGGGCTTGGTGGAAATATGTTTTGTCAGCTATTGCCTGTCTGAAAAAACTCTATTGTGCCTTTGTTATTGAAAGATATTTTCATTTGCTAAAGATTTTGGATCAACATTGTTTATATTAATATTAATATGTTTAAAGTGAGGCTTCATTGTCTTATGGCTGGTATAATTTCAGATAAGGAGTCTGCTGTCAATCTTATTTTTGTTCCTCTGCCTGTAGTCTTTTCCCCCTTCTTGTTGGTTTTTGACTATGGGAAACCTACGTGTTTTTTTTTTTGTTTTTTTTTTTTTTGCTTAAATCTTTCTTCCTGCCCTCTTGGAGTCCATTGGGGAGTGTGTCTGTGTGTATGTGTTTAACTGATTTTGTAGCAATTGGAATCGTTATTTCTCTTAGTTGTTTCTCTGCTCTCTCATACCTTTCCTTTCCTTATCACGTTCCGGCCGTACAAGTGTTCTATCTTTGGCTGTAGTCTCCCAACTCTTTGATTCTTAGTGCTGTTTCTTTCCCCCTTTTTTTTATCTTTTTGTATTTCAGTTGGAAGAAGTGCCACATACCTTTCTTCTTCAAGTTTAGTGACCTTCCTCTGCTGTGTCCAGCCTGTGGATAATCTCATTGATTATCATTTCTGCTGGTTAACATCTTTTTCTCTGATGTTGTGTGTTTTCATTTCTGCATTTTCAGTTGTTTCATTTTTATTGTTTCCATCCCTGCTGAAACTCCGTATCTGTTTATGCATGTTTCCCACTTTTTTGTCTAGATCATTTAAAAATGTTATTTTTATTCATTTATCAACTTTTAAGTTCAGGGTACCTGTGCAGGATGTGCAGGTTTGTTACATAAGTAAACATGTACCATGGTGGTTTATTGCACAGATCATGCCGTCACCCAGGTATTAAGCCAGCATCCGTTAGCTATACTTCCTGATGCTCTCTGTCTCCCCACGCCCCCCCCACAGGTGCCTAGTGTGTGTTGTTCACCCCCATGTGGTCTCATCAGTCAACTCCCACTTACAAGTGAGAACATTCAGTATTTGTTTTTTTGTTTCTGTATTAGTTTGCTGAGGATAATGGTTTCCAACTCCATCCATGTCCCCAAAAGACATGATCCTGTTCCTTTTTATGGCTGCATAGTATTCCATGGTGTATATGTACCACATTTTCTTTATCCAGGCAATCATTGATGGGCATTTAGGTTGATTCAGTTACTTTGCTTATTATAAATAGTCCCGCAGTGAATTTACATGTGCATGTATCATTATAATAGAATAATTTATATTCCTTTGGGTATATATCCAGTAATTGGATTGCTGGGTCAAATGGTACTTCTGCCTCTAGTTCTCTGAGGAATCACCACACTGTCTTCCACAATGGTTGAACTAATTTATACTCCCACCAACAGTGTAGAAGTGTTCCCTTTTCTCCACAACCTCACCAGCATCTGTTGTTTTTTGTAAATGTTATTTTTAAAGTCTTTGATAATTCCAAAATATAGACCCTCTCTTTGTTTGCTTCTGTTGATTGCGTTTTCTCTGACTATAGGTCATTTATTTTTCCTTTGTGTATGTGTGTGTGAGAGAGAGAAATTTTAAATTAGACGTCTTTTGTGGATTTTTTTTTCCTATATGAACAAAAGAGACTGAGGTAAGTATCTTCATGCTTGGTAACAGGAATACTTCTTTTAGTTTGTTAATAGGCTTCATTTGTGGGTGGGGATGGGTAGTGGTTGAATCAGTCTGTTCTATGTGTTGCTATATAATTATATCTAAAGTACTCCAAAGAATTCATATTTTCTTAGCAGTTGGCTGCTGTTACTTGTATTTATTGTAATGCCTAGAGTATAAAATAGTTTTCTCCTGGTGTTTCTGTTTCACGTTTGGCTTTCAGTAGGCTCTGCTCCCCTGTACCACAGAGTGTTCTATTTGCATACGTCTGGTACTTTTCTCCATATGTAAACAACTGTTTCTTGCCACTCAGTGCCAGACTTGTGGAGACTGTGGAGTTTTCTTAGTTTTTCTTCTCTACCCTGAGAAATACTAAGCATAACCTGAACACCTGAATTGCAGGCATGGGCTTTTCCTCAGTGGGTCTTCCCTCTCCCTCTTGCCAGTGAAGTTTTGCCTTGCATAGGGATGTTTTGTCAGGATCAAGTCTTCCTACTTTTTATCAGTATAATATCCTTGATCCAAGCCTGTCTCCAGCTTCTTGTATAGCTGCGTATGAATGTATTCCCAGGTAACTTTTGTGTCATATCAAGAAGGGTTTGGAAAGCAGGGGTGTTTTAATGTCTGTGTACAACCAAGGTAGGGCATTCTCATGTTCCCCGTCCTGCTCGTCGTCTTTCTTGTGAAGCCTGACAGAAGCCTGGGAAAAACTTCGTATCTCTTGTGTTTGGGACTTCCAGGGATTCTAAATGGTTCCACTCACCCAGACTTAGTTTTAGGAATTGGTTAGATGTTCAGTTGTCTTCTTTATACTCACTTTTATGACTGCTACTTCCTCTTTCTTTTCTCTACCAAAGGAGACATGAGTTCATGTACTTCATCCTTGTTTGGAGGGACTGGGATTCAGTTTATTTGGAAATGCCAGCTTTCTGATGGCCTTAACAAAAGTTATGATTTTGTAGATTATCTGCTTTTTTATTATCATCAGTGTAGAAGCAGCATTCTCTTATTATTTTTCACATCGTAAATGAATGAGGAACTTTTTCTTAAACCAGCCTTTTCAAGGTATCTTCAAAGAGCAAAGCACTTCTAAAATTATGAACATAGATCTATGGAATGAATAAGGGGAAAAAGCATTTTCCTAACATTATTCAATCAGTACTTATAGCTTGGGATAACATCTGCAGTTATAGTCTCATGTATAATTTGATGTATGCTGTAAATTGGAGATAGCAGCAGTTAAAATAATGGAAACTGGTGAAATGACTTAAATGTTGGCTCTAATGATGAAGATACTGATATATGGAAGATGACCATAACAGGTTTGGATTTTTTTTTAAAGAATTGCGGATAGACAAAAGGCAATATTTCTAATTTAATAAACACATTACATATATGATCTCATATGAATATATAAATCAGTTAATAATAAAGCATACAATATTAACAGCATTTTTAGATTTCATCTTTTGTTAGAAAAACTTTATTTTCTTCAAGAATTTTACCTCCCTTCATATTTACTTTATTCATATAGTATATGCTGTAACACGTTTAAAGTCTATACAAATTTTGTTAACTTTAGAAATGGGGTCTTGCCATGTTGGCCAGGTTGGTCTTGAACTCCTGGCCTCAAGCAGCCCCTGCCTCAGCCTCCCAAAGTGCTAGGATTACAGGTGTGAGCCACCGTGCCTGGCCAAGTCTATAAAATTTAAGTGGCTGTTGGAGGACTTACATATTTAGGAAGTTGCAGAAATCTTTGGGGCATTTGTTTCAGAGAGTCATGAGACTTTCTTTAGTTATCTCTTTATTTTTAGTTAAAGTCTACTGTAATCTGTTCTGAGTGATTTTACATTACTGTCTGAATTAAAGCTAGTTGCTTATGTCCGATGGCCTCAATTTCCTTTTCTGGCAAGTTTTATATTATAATTTAAAACTTGAGAATATACATCTCATGAGGAGTTAGTTATGTGTTTTGAATGATATGTTAAGTACCAAGCACAACACTTCATTGTAGGTCTTTACTACGTGATAGATGATATTGTAAATGTTTATGTGTCAAGTAAAGAAAGAAATATTGTCTAGAGTAATACAGAGAAGCTCTTATTTTGACCCATGAATTTTCATCGTCCTTTAAATGCTCTAATTTATAAAAAGTTAGAGTAGAATAAAAAATGAAATTACTTTCATTTCTGCAGCAGGTAACATCATGTTATGTAGAATCTTGCTAACTGGCTATTTTTTATTGTTACTTTATACCTTATATACAGACATGGTCCATTACATGAATTTGAGAAGTTTGGTTGAAGAATGGAAAAGCCATGATAACTTGCCATAAATGATGTACCTACAATACAAGTAGAGCAAATGAAAGATTAAAGGTTACAATTTTTTTAACCTTTTGGTTTTTTAAAGAGATTATTGTGGTATTTGGTTTTCATTGCATCATTGCTCAGCAGAAATGCTGTGAATTTAGCAAGTTACTTTATTATTTTTTTTTGAGATGGAGTCTCAGTCTGTTGCTGAGGCTGGAGTGCGGTGGCACTATCTTGGCTCACTGCAGCCTCCACCTCCCGGTTTCAGATGATTCTCCTGCCTCAGCCTCACGAGCAGTAGCTGGGATTACAGGCACCCACTACCATGCCCAGCTATTTTTTGTAATTTTAATAGAGATAGGGTGTCACCATATTGGTCGGGCTGGTTCGAACTCCTGACCTCATGTGATCTGCTTGCCTTGGCCTCCTAAAGTGCTGGGATTACAGTCATGAGCAAAGGCACCTGGCTGCAAGTTATTTTTCTTATATGATGTGGTATAAGAAACAGCAAAGTCATACATTCTTGTCTTGTTTGAACCTTTACCCATGATTACTTACTTCATGGATATTTGAAAAAAGTTGAAATAGAACACAAAAGTCGTAAACATTGTTGGTCATTACAGAAACATTGTTGATCATTACTTTTCAAGGAAACTAGTGTTCTAATACAATTAGTTTATATATATATGTGCGTATATATAAATATATATGGTGATATATATATGCACATATGTAAGCATTCAAATATAGACATATTTGAATCCTAAAACTATCCTCAGTTTTCTGTTAATTGGCCAGATTCTGGATAACCTGGTGGTGTGGGAGGGACCTGGTGGGAAATAATTGATTCATGGGAGCTGTTTCCACTCATATTGTTTTCATAATAGTGAATTCTCATGAGATTTGATGCTTTTATAAAGGGCTTCCGCTTTTGCTCGACACTCATTCTCTTGCCTGCCACCATGTAAGACTTGCCTTTGTTCCTTCTTTGCCTTCTGCCTTGACGGTGAGGCCACCCCAGCCATGTGGAACAGCAAGTTCATTAAACCTCTTTTCCTTCATAAATTACGCAGTCTCGGGTATGTCTTTATTAGCAGCGTGAAAATGAACTAATTCACCTGGCTCTGTAAAAGTATGTTTTGTGCTCTTTCCCAAAATGCAGAAATCGGTGTTTTAGGCTTTCATTAGTGATATACATGTTGAATTCTTCAAAATAATGAAAATCTGTGAAAGAATACATTAAAATGACTTAGTCAGAATTAATTAGAGGGTATAGGGTCTGTGACTGTTGATATGGCATTGAAAAAACTTGCTTGTATTTTTTGCTGTGTATTCCTTGCAGTGAAATTCTTTGCTTGGAAAAATTATAGAAAAGATACAAAAAAAAATCCAAAGTAAGATTAAAAATATTCTCTAAGGGTTCTTGGAAAACACAATGTATTTTTGGGTTATTATCCCTATGTTTGAGCTGGTTTGTGGTTACAGATTCTTGCCCCCAAGCAAGTTTCTTTGTAGTTTTGGACTATAATCTTCATATTTGATCTAGTTTGTAGTTACAAATTCTTGTCCCCAAGCATTTCTTTGCTTTTCCTTTTTTTGTATGTTTTTTTTAATTCCATTTATGTATTACTTTCCAGAGTCTGTACTTTCACTTTGTTTTTTGCTTCTATGTCTTTCTTACTTTTGTGCTGACTTAGGATTACATTTAAAAATATGTTTCAGTGCTCTATTTATTAGTTTGGTTGTTGTAGTTAGGACTGCTGTTTAGACTAGCTACCAAGGAATGGAAGTGTGTGTGTGTGTGTGTGTGTGTGTGTGTGTGTGTGTGTATTCATATCTTATAGTGTATTAACCTAGATTCCTTTAGACCCATCTTTTCCCCTTATTTTGTATTTCATTCAGTTCTTACAATTTATATATGAAGAAGTTTTTATAGAGCTTATCAAGAAATTTAAATAATTTTAAAGTGATTATTATATTTTTAAAGAATACATGTGTATTTATTTTATAGCTACTTGAAGGAAATTTTGCCAAAGAAGTGAGCCATGAAATGGATGGACTTATTTTTCAGCCTACTGGAGTAAGTTCATTTGTCTGTGTGTGTGTGTGTGTGTGTGTGTTTTTTTTGTTTTGTTTTTTTTTGTGAGTGTGTACACAGATATACATATATATATACACATATACATATATGCCTCAGACTTATTTACTTAGGGTTGATTACTGCTGTGATTGCTGCTTTTCCTTAAAACAAATGGCTCATTATGAACTATTTTGTTTATATCTAAATACATGTAATACTAAAATGAGCACCTGTTTTCACTCAGCTTAAGAAATAAACATTGTTGGTCATTACTTTTCAAGGAAGCTCATCTTTTCATATAATTCGTTTTCTAAAAAATAATTATCTACCAATTATTATGTTTATTTCCTTTTGTAACTTGGTATACTTGTATGGATTAATATCTCTAAAACTTCATTTTGCTGTAGTTTACTGTAGAGTAAAATTCAAAGAGTTGTCAACATTTGACAAAAAATAAAAATTTTGAATATTTTTTCCATGTTAAATTTCTGAAATGCACTGAAGAACTTTTACCAACTTTATAGTTGAATCATATGTTTGAAATAAGTTGTATTTTACTCTATAGCAGGTTTTCTCAACCTCAGCCATTGATGTGTTGGGCCAGATAATTCTTTGCTGTGAGAGTTGTCTTGTACATGGTAGGATGTTTAGGAGCATCTGTGGTCTCTACTCACTAGATGCCAGAAGTACCCCTTTTCCCATTTGTGACAACCAAAAATATACTCTGACATTGCCCAGTTTCCTTAGGTAACAGAATTGCCCCTACTTGATAACCTGTGTTCTGTAAGGCAGTGTTTTTCAAAATGTGGCCTGTAGAGGAGGATTAGCACCACCCAGGAAGTTTTCACAGATGCAGCTCACCCTGACACCTATTGAGTAGGAACACTGTGGATGGAATTTAGCAGTTTGTGTTTTGACAAGTTCTCCAAGTGATTCTAATGCAAGTTCAAGTATGAGCGCTACTTATGCTATAGGAGAGAGTTTATTTCATGTGCAACCACCTTATCATATGCTTCTTTTTTTCTTTACTAACTCTTCTTTTAGAAATGAGTATACGCTAGTTGAGAATTTATATATGGAGACATCAGACTGGGTGCCTGGGGTAAAAGAAAGGGAACTAATAATTTGAACACAGTGTATTAAATACGCTACAGATTGAATATCTCTAATCTAAACACTGATATACTGTACAATTTATAACGTTTTGAGTGCCAGCGTGATGCTCAAAAGAAATGCTCATTGGAGCATTTTGGATTTTTGGTTAGGGATGCTCAACTGGTTAAGTATATATAATGCAGATATTCCTGAATTTGAAAAAAATCAGAATCCAAACCACTTCTGGTCCCAAGCATTTCAGTAAAGGGGTATTCAGCCTATGCATGTAAAGCATTATATAATAAATCTCTGCTAAAATGCTAATTTAGAGACAATGTGATATGTGATTGA
The DNA here is from genome assembly GCA_963573385.1 of Cacajao melanocephalus. NCBI lineage: Eukaryota > Metazoa > Chordata > Mammalia > Primates > Pitheciidae > Cacajao > Cacajao melanocephalus. The sequence continues at coordinate 21,546 of CAUYLG010038531.1, forward strand.
CATCTGTCTGTCTTCTAGCCCCCCTTGCCAGAGAACAGAAAAATCTTATCTTCTGTGGTTGAAGGAGGAGAAGATGGAGGAACACTAGAGGTTAGGGACAGAAATTGTAGAAAATACTATTTTAGGAAAATGCAGGTTGAATCTTTGAGTTCTAATATATTCCAGTCTCCTTAGATTGAAAGAAGTAAAGTCTAAATATAACAATGAATTCAGAAAAATTCAGTGTTTGAAACTCATGGTTCAGATCTGTGCATATATGGCATATGTAGGAAAAATGGCCTGACAAACGAGTGAGTCTGTTTCTTGGATGTGTAGTATAGGCAGTTGATTTGTCAGTCTGTTTTCTTTCTAGTAACCATACTTTTTATTACAATGACTTTGTGATTGATGTCTGATATTAAGTCAAGTCTCCCTGTTTGCCAGCATTACCTTAATGTAGACATTTGGTTTAACGTGAAAGTTTCAGAATCAGTTTGTCATGTTGCACAGAAATTTTTGTTAGAAGTTTAACTAGAATGTCTTTGAATTTAGATTAATGTGGAGAAAATTGATGTGGGTTTGCCATGTTAAATCACTTTCTCAATGAATGCTATGGCTTTTTTTTTTTTTCGGGTCTTCTTCTGTTCTGTAATTGAGTTTAAGTTTTTTACTATTGTTATGGTAATTTCTAAATATTTGTCATTTTCTGCTTTTATAGTAAGTCATGTCTTGTTTTCCTTTTTTATTGCTACTTCTAGTAGACTGCCACATTGTTGATGTATTGATTCAACAATCCTGTTGAATTCTGTTAGTTCTCATCATTGTCTAATTTTATACTTTGACCAGGACCTCTAATATTGAATTAAGTGTTCTAGTTAGATGAAGGAGAAGACATTTATACCTTCTTCTCAACCTCAAAGGGAATGTAACTAAATTTTCTCTGTTAAGTACATTTGTGGTAGATTTCTGTTAGATATGCTTTATTATGTTAAGAAATTTCTGATCTGTTCTTCCAGGAATTCTTTTAAAAAATCATAAATAGGTTTTGGGCTTTAACACCTTTTAGGGCATTAATTTTAAGGCAGTAATGCCTCTTCTGTATCTATTGAGATTATCACATCATTTTTCTTTTTTATACCATTTTTGTAGTAGATTACACTGATTTTTGTCATGTTAACCCATTCTTGCATTCCTGGGTTAAATGCTACTTGATCATGACATACATAATTTTTTAGGCACACCTTTGAATCTAGGTATAATTGTTTCTTGAGGATTTCTGCCATCTTCTTACGGTTCATTTTTTTCTTTTCTTCTTTTGAGACAGGATCTCACTTTGTCGCCCAGGCCAGAGTGCAGAGGCACAAACATGGCTTACTGCAGCCTCGACCTTCAGGGCACAAGTGATCTTCCTACCTCAGCTGGAACTTACAGGTGCACACCACCACGGCTTGCTAATTTTTGTATTTTTCGTAGATATGGTGTTTGCCTTGTTGCTGAGGCTGATCTGAAGCTCCTGCGCTCAAGCAATTCACCTGCCTTAGCCTCCCAAAGTTCTGGATTATAGGCATGAGCCACTGTACCAGCCTATTTTTCTCCTTTTTGTATATTCAGAATAATGAAAGTAATATTTTTTATTACTGAAAAAATTATGTAAGTTGCATATAATCCACGGTAATGCCCATCCATGATTTTTAAAAATCAATTGCAATAGAGTTATGTATAGTGAAAAATAGAACAGTCTCTTACCTTTTTCTGCACCCCAAGTGCTACTCCTAGGAGGCAATTATTTTCCTGTTTTTACATTTTTTTTTGCTTTTACATTTCTACACAATATATGCTGAGTTTTTTTGGTTTTCTAATTTATACATGATCTGCTTACTTTGTACTATGGAAGAATAGGATTGAGCCCTCTAATTCCACTAACGCCCTTCACACCCCTTTCTCCTTCTGTCATCCTATTGTAATTATACCATGTATTTGGTCAAATTCATATTCAATATTTATATTTTTATGGTGACATAACTATTCCTGAGTCAAATAGTGTACAATTATGTATTTTTTTTAGAAAAGTCTTGTCACCTGGCATTAGGAATATTTTCAGTTGTTATAGTTATTAATATTTCTTTCTTTAAACTCTCCAAAAGAACTGTTTGTTTTCAGTGCAGTCAAATATATAAGGTCCATTTTTCATTTGAAGGCATTCTTTCTGAAGCCCTCCATTCTTTAGTCCTGCTGCGTAGCCTTTTCTTCTTAGAGTTTCTTTTCACTATTTCATCCAGGAAATCCCTTTTACCTTTCTTCTCTGATAGATTTCCTGACTTTTTTGACTTTATCTTTTCCGTTTTTTTTTTTGTTTGAGTGATCTTGAAAACCTAATGCTGTACAAACTGGTCCTTATGCTTATGGAGATTTTGTTTCAGCTGTGAACTGAACATGTTATTCTCAATAGTTTCTAATCATTCTATAATTTTATGACTCTGACTTAGCTCCAAATTGTTTATTGTGCTTCTGTAGTTCTGTGCAGCTTGGTATAATGTTGATTATCTCGTAATAAATCAGGCCTCCCTGTTTGCCAGGATGTTCTTAAATATTTAGGGACATTTGGTTTAACATGTAAGTTTTAGAATCTGTATGTCATGTTACCCAGAAATTTTTGGTAGGAGTTTAATTGGAATGGCTTTGAGTATAGATTAGTTTGGAGAAAATTAGTGTGTTTACAATGTTAAATCATCTTATACGTACTAGAGAGTTAGGGAAAAGGTACAATAAGCTGTAGCTCAAGACTGCTTGTCAAACTGTCGGAAATTTTTATAAGTTTTAGATTTACTTAGTTTACATATTCAATTTTTTATTTTTAAAAATAAGTCATAATTGCTAGCAATATGAGACAATAGAACTAAAATGAAGAGAGTAATTTTACTCAGATTCTCTATTTGTAATAAGCCTTCTAAAACCTGGGCTTTCTTGGCCTCTTCTGCCTTTTGGATGGCTGTCTTTATACTTGTCTTCTAAGATAGTTCTATCCTCCTTTCCTTCTCTTTATAGAGAAAAGTGTATTTTTTATGGCTATAGCTGTTTGGGCTCAAATCAGCCTTTAACCTTTGCCTTTTATTTTGCCTCTAGTACTCTGTTTCTTCATTTATATTATATATTTCTACTAGGGACAACCAATTTTTAAACGATCACTGAAGTCTGTTAAGCGGTGCATCACTTTGTCTTTTTGAGTTATCCCTGCTATTTATTCCTTTTTAAGAAAAGATCATGTCAGATTTGGCTCAAATTGTTTTATACTCAAGCTATTTCAGTAGCTTCTTATCTGCTCTTTGTATCTGTGTTGTCTTTCCAGTCTACCCCTGTTTTTTGACCTAGTAAAATTATATTCTGGGAGAAAGCCTAATATGGGGGAGACCAGTATTGACTGATAGAAGTATAACGTATAACACAAATATGAGCCATATATATACTTTAAATATTTCTAGTTGCCACATTAAGAAAAAAAAGAAAATGGTAAAATTAATTTTAATATTTTACTTAAACCACTATGTCAAAAGTATTATCATTTCAACATTAACTCAGTATAAAAACAATTTTTATTTTTGTACTAAGTATTTGAAATCCAGTGGGAATTTTACACTTGCAGTACATCTTGGCCTTGCCACTGTTCAGTGCTCAGTGGCCATATGTGTAGTAGACAGTGCAGGTGTAGATATATTGATTTATTGTTTCTCATTTCTTGTATGTGCTCATGACATTTGTATATGATTCATTTGTGATCTTCAGTTGAATTGTAATTCTCTGTGTAATGACAGATTTTTCTTCTTTAGCTCACAGAACAAAATAAGGTTACATTTCTTTATTTTTCAAATGCAATAGGCAGGCTCCTGTACTCCCCCTCGTCACCCGCTTCTAAATCACAGTGCATTGCAGTATTGCAGGGATACTTTTTAAATTTATTTCCTAGGTTCTTCCCTTTTAAAATTGTGCTTTGAGGGTTTTTTTTTGGGCCTTTTTTTTTTTTTAATTATAGTTCAAGTTCTGGAATACATGTGCAGAATGTGCAGGTTTGTTACATAGGTATATATGTGCCATAGTGGTTTGCTGCACCCATTAACCCATCATCTACATTAGCTGTTTCTCGTAATGCTGTCCCTCCCCTAACCCCTCACCCCCTTGACAGGCCCTGGTGTGTGATGTTCCCCTCCCTGTGTCCATGTGTTCTCATTGTTCAACTCACACTTATGAGTGAGAACATGTGGTGTTTGGTTTTCTGTTCCTGTGTTACATGCTTTGAGTTTTTAAATACGTTCTATTCAAGGGGTCTTGATTCCAGACTCCAGTTTCTGGAATGGTGAAACGCTCCTGAGTTTGTAGATGCAAACCATTTTTTGTGTATTTACTGCCTTCAGCCCTCTGTGTTGATAGTGTTGAAGAGAGGTGTTTCTGAGCCACCCCTGTTACTCTGATGGTAGTATTTTAGGATATAAAGAGTTGGAAAGATAGTTGCTAGGTTTCTTTTGTATCACCTTAGACATGAATGTTTAATCTTAAGCCTCTTTAAACAAAATTGACACATATACACATTAAATAACTATTCCTGTCATCACTTTTAGACCAGCCTGGTCAGAAGTGACACACCTTTATCTAGAATTAGATCTTTCCTTCCATGGCAGTCTAGGTTCTGATCGTCAGCCTGTATCTTCTACTTCTCTGACATGGAGATTTTTCAGTTCTCTGATAGCAACTGACCTCATTCTGAGGCCACCAGTCCAAAAGAGATGAGATCTTAGATTCCTGTGCACACTCTGTGTCTTCATTGCTCTGCATTACATAGGATTTATGGGAGAGTGGTTTGCTTTCATAAAGCTGAAAGCAATGTCTTTTTCTATCTTTCCTCTTGAAAAATTGTTACTAATTGCCAAATTTCTTCAGAACTAAAACAAATTGTTTAAATGATTATTCTCAAAGCAAAAATGATTCTCTTTAAGATGCCTTGCAGTTTCTAGCTACCCCTCACAAGCTATCCTTTGGTCATATTTTTGCCTCACAAAATCTTTGGGGTTCTATCTGGTGATTAGTCTTTTCCTTCCTTATTTCTTTTTAAACCTTCGTTGTCTAGGATAGTGTTTGGCCCAGTATATCTTAAAAGCTGTTTGTTAAAGGAATGAAAATGCATTTTTGTGTATTCCCCAGTCTTTCAGATTTGACTAGTTTTATACGTTACCAATATAGGTAAACATCTTTTAAATTTATAGCTGTTTTATCTTCCTTGCTGCATAGGAATATGTATAATCTAATTTATGCTGTTATCTTTTTTCCTTTCAAGAAATTTTTCAGTGACTTTCTTTAAATTCCCACCTTTCTTTGCAGAGTCCAGAATCCAAACACCATTCTTCCCTAAAACATTGACACTAACTTTGTCCTTTGCATATTCTCTTCAGAGACTGCCCAATGGGTTAGGAATGGTCCCTGGTCAAACAAACAAACAGACACCACTAAATATCTTTTTGATTCTCCAGTTTTTCATCTGTAAAATGTAGAGGCTATAACAGCTTAGCTTTGAAATTCTGTTATGGTCATATGATGATCAGTGCGAATGATACACATCAGTACTTAAAAATTCCTTTTTTCTGCCAATAATACCTGGTGAAAATCTATTAGGTAAAGAATTTTTAATAAAAGAGAGAATAAACTCTTTTTATTTTAGTTTCCTAAAAGTAATGTATCTTTTAAATGGCAAGTTAGACAATTAAACTAGATTTCTTATGAAGTTTGATAATATGACTATTACATGATTGTATTCTTATTAATTTTCTTCTCCTGTCATCATTTCTTTTTTGGATAGGGATAGACAGAGTCTTGCTCTGTTGCCCAGGCTGGAGTACAGTGGCGCAGTCTCGGCTCACTGCAGTCCCTGCTTCCCGGATTCAAGCGATTCTTTAGTAGAGACGGCATTTTTCCATGTTGGCCAGGCTGGTCTCTAACTCCTGGCCTCAAGTGATCCACCCACCTCATCCTCCCAAAGTGCTGGGATTACAGGCGTGAGCCACCATGCCTGGCCATCCTGCCATCATTTCAATAGACTTTTCACTTTTTTTTTTATCTCCTAAATGTTTAAGATTATAAAGTACATGGAATGGCTCTGAAAGGGTCACATTTTATTCATCAGTGGACATTGTCAGCTTCTTCCAAAAATATTAATTTATTTTTATTAGAACAGATTTATTTTATCTGTAACAGATTCTAGATTAGTTTACATTTATGACTCATTTTAGAAAAAATGTTTCATAACTACCTATTTTGGTAATAGTTTAATTGATGACAAAGCACTATACTATACTAGTTATAAGTATCTAGTTCATCATTTTCATTTTCCATGAAATTTTAATGATTTCAGTCTTTGTTTCTTAATGTTTTATTTCTGGTTGTAATTTCTCATCCTTTTCTATCTAGTTTTTTATTTCTTAAAAGCATATATTACCAACTTTAATTCTCTTAGTTTTAATCACTAATATATACCTTTCATCATATCTTTGGTGTGTTCTTTAATTGGACTGTTAATTGCTAAAACAGCATTGGAGTATAAGAAGGATGTGGTACATAATGACATGTCTACTCATCATATTTAATTCAGTGGTTATTTTACATTCCTACTATATTTTTGGTAAATATTCTAAAGGATATTCTTTTTTTTTTTTTTTAAACAGAGCCTCACTTTGTCACCCAGGCTGGGGTGCAGTGGTGAGATCTTGGCTCACTGCAACCTCCGCCTCCTGAGTTCAAGCAGTTCTCTTGCCTCAGCCTCCTGAATAGCCGTGATTACAAGCATTTGCCACCACACCATTTGCTAATTTTTTGTGTTTTTAGTAGAGATGGGGTTTCTCCATGTTGGCCAGGCTGGTCTCGAATTCCTGACCTTGTGATTTGTGTGCCTTGGACTCCCAAAGTGCTGGGATTATAGGTGTAAGACACTGTGCCCAGCCTCTAAAGGGTATTCTAATTATAAATATATATTAATTATGCTATCCAGAATAGGCTTCAGTTTCATATAAATCCATTCAGGGTAGCAGGAGGCAATTTTCTCCCCCAAATGCAGAGTTTCATTATATTGAACTGTATAGCCTTTGTTATTTTTTCCTTATTTTGGTTTTGCAATTTCAACCTCAGATTCTCCTGCAAAGGCTGATTTTTTCCTATTTTTGGTTTATCCTCAGTTTAGGACACCATGATAAGAGTGGTCTTATGTATTCCATTTTCAGACTTCTGATTTGACAAAACCCCAGAATTAGCCTGTACTTAGCTCTTATGCAGAGATTTATGACTTTTCTACCTCTTTTAAAAAAATGGAAATAGGTTTCTATTAAAATAGTTAAAGTTGAATGACATTATCAGAAACTGTATTTATGATATTCTGCTAAAGAAAGCAGAGTTTAAGACACATTTTTCTAATAATTCTTACTCATAAATTCTCCTTATGACTTTAAAAGAAAGAATACTTAAGATTTTTCTCACTTCTTTTATGCTTATACATTGTCATCAAGTTCTTTTTCTTTATCAGGTGAAATGGCCTTTTTCTGATTGCTGTTTGTATATTCAAAGGAAACACCTTAATTTTCCTTTTCACCTGCACTAGGTCTTATTTGTAAGGAAGTAAGAAGAGAGTTGATTACAGACAGGTGTGGCTTCTAGTGGTGAGCAGAGATGTGATTTTTAAATGGTCCACAGACAGGGCTTTAGATGATACTGCATCATATGATGAGAAATGTAGTCCCTTGTTTTTATTCAGTCTTTCAGATTATAAGGAGAAAGTCTGTTTCTAGTTTTTAATATCTAAGACTTGCTGATCTTTTCAACAAGAGTGTAGCCTACTTTTAAACTATTCAGTAGCAACATATCTACTAGAATTTTATATCATTGATTAATTTCTGTCTTATCTAATTTTAGGACTACTGGTTACTTAGGATAAGCAATACCATTTTCTGTTATAGTTTAGTGGTATACCATTTGTTATAAAGTTTCCATTAAAATATATATATATATTTTAGATTTTAGAGCGAACTCATTTAAAGAAAAATAAATAATGCTAGTGGTATTTCGATGTGACAGAAATCCTAAGGTGGTAAATGAGAAGTTAAAATTTAAAAAACATGATGGTACTAGTTAATTACTGTATTAGTTTCCTATAGCTGCTTTAACACATTACCACAAACGTGACGACTTAACACACATTTACTCCCTTACAGATCTGGAGGTCCTGCACTTTGGGAGGTCGAGGTGGGTAGATCACTTGAGCCCAGGAGTTTGAGATAAGCCTGGCAACACAGCGAGACCCCATCTCTACAAAGACTTAAAAAAATTAGCCAGGCATGGTGGCATGCAGCTATAGTCCCAGTTACTTGGGAGGCTGAGGTAGGAGGATCGCTTGAGCCTGGGAGGTCAAAGCTGCGGTGAGCTATGATCATGCCACTGCACTGAGGCCTTGGTGACAGAGATTTTTAAAAAAATTTTTTTAGAAAAGATACTTGTGATTGCAGTTAGAGTTCATCTGGGTAATTCAGAATAATCTCCCCTCCCCTTGAAGAGCCTTAATTTAATCACACTGCCAAATATCTTTTGCCATATAACGTAACACATTCCTGATATCTCCGGGTGGCCATTTTTCAGCCTACCAAAGTTATAGCTTAATAAGACATTTCCAACCGATAGCTGTAGACCTTAATACTCAGTGTAATTTCTGATTCTGTCTTTGTAAGCTTTGTAAATCACCGTTCTTTCTTAGACTTCCTATTAAGAGAAAGTTCTAAATGAGAAGTTTAGGACTCTTAATCAGGCCAAGAACTTTTTAAGTAAAATGTGCTAACGTTTCAAAATTTTTCTTCTGGGGAAGTCTAAAACTTTTTGATAAATTCAGCTTTATTAATTAAGTGCAGGGCAAGTAATATATTGTTATTACAAAAGTAATATAGTATATTAGAGGTAATCTGCATTTTAAAAATAATACCAAAATGTGAGTAAACTTTTCCTTTATTTTAAAATTAGGGGCTATCCAAATTTTGTAATCTGGAATTCTTCTGCCTGTCTAGAGGTCAATCCTTCAGTCCCTTGCCTGGTGGCATTTGCCTGCTGTTACTATTCTTGGAGTAGAGAAGATAAAGGGGCCAGAGTCCACTCTTGGGTAAACTTTCACTTAACCTTACATACAGTTTCAGTTTTTCTCTTCTCTTTTGAATCTTCTCTACCAGAGTTCTGTCCTTCAGCTTTTTCACAGAATAAACATACCTCCTGCCTTTTGCCTGCAACGGAGGAGAGAACCTGTACTTGACAAAAATACCTAAATATTTGAGAAAAATTTTGGTATTTTCTTCAAAAGGAAAAAAATTATCTGTTTATTTTCAATATAAACCTGTTTTCTTTCTAAGGTTTAAGATTCAAGCTTTCATCAAACAGAAATGATCATTTTTAAAAAGAACCACTTTCAAATTGAATTTTTCATCTCATTATCAGCCTGTATAATAAACTATGTTTTATTAGACTCCTATCTATATGGTTTTCAGTTCTGCAATTTCATTTCCATTTTGAATTGCTAATTTTTGGCCACTTATCACTTAAAAATGAATAATGTGATAATTTGTTACTTTAACATGCAGGTATAGATCTTTTATATGATAGCTATTAGATCATTTAATTTACAAAGTTGGTAGTAAAATGAAATTTTATTTGTTTACTAGCTAGTCATCCTTCTATAGACTTTCTCTGGTCTCCTTGTTTTATGTCCTATGCCTTACCCTTATCCCCTGCCAGCCTTCTAGGTTACCTGTTACTTATATGACTCAGTCTTTTCTGAGCACTGCATCATGCAGCAGGAATGACTTGCACTGGCATCCTTCTCTGCATGTACTTAGTACGTGGTTTTCTTTGCTCTGTGCGCTGTTAATTTCTCTACCTACTATCTTTCAAAATTACATTGCTATAGTTTTTTCTCTGCTATTGTCGGTCTCTCCTTTTTGTTTTCCTTTTCTGTTGATACCTCTTTTTTCTGAAACTCTCACCTTTAGTGAGGTTTTATATCAAAGTTGGCATAAGTACACATTAAGTCTACCGTTTATCATTCAATCTTTGAAACTTCTTACAGTGTGGTGTTGCATCTGTTGGTTCCTCTAAGCCAACAATTCAAGTAAATCAAGAAAGATTATTTTCAGTGATCAGCCTAGTGATCTGAAAGGGTGAGTGTATATAAAATGGAGAACATGTCCTGATGAAGCACAGGCAAAGCTTGATTTTAGCCTGTCATTCTGTTATCCATCCTCTGATACCACAGAAATATTCCAAAGGCAAATGAATGGCAAAAGATGATGAGGATTACTAGTGAATCTACTTGTGCAAAAAACTTCTTGGCCTAAACTGTGTTTGGTGCTACTTAAAACTTAGCAAGAAGTTTATTCTGCTCTGTTGCATTAATTATAATGAGTGAGTTGAGGTTCAATAAAAGGTAGAAGATACTAGTACTGTTGAAGAAAGAAGATATACGTAATCCTGTTAAAGGATATATTTATTTATTTATTTATTTTATTTTATTTTATTTTTTTGAGACAGAGTCTTGCTTTGTTGCCCAGGCTGAAGAGCAGTGGCGCCATCTTGACTCACTGCAATCTCTGCCTCCTGCGTTCAAGCGATTTGCCTGCCTCAGCCTCCCGAGTAGGTGGGACTACAGGCTTGTCCCACCATACCTGGTTTTTATATTATTAGTAGAGATGTGGTTTCACCATGTTGGCCAGGCTGGTCTTGAATTCCTGATCTCAAGTGAGCCACCCGCCTCAGTCTCCCAAAGTGCCGGGATTACAGGCGTGAGCCACCCTGCCCAGCCAAAAAAGAATATTTTGAATCCTAGGGAATTTATTCAAGAACAGTGATAAAAATTACTATATTAAAATGATGATTTCTATTGAGAACAAACTCCCAAAAACCAGCTTAGGAGAAAGTTTGTTTGTTTAGCTTTTAATTTAATATTCTACTTTCAGAGACGTAACCATGTAACACACTCATAATTGGACATAGTTTACTTTTATGAGAAGGAAAAGTTAATCAGTAGTTTAATCAAGGAAATAAAGCTTGGGATATTTGTGTTTATAAAGAAGTACACTAATATCTGATTTTGACTAAGACACAGAGCAGTCATTAATCATCATGGAAGCCTGGATTCAAACAAAGTGAATTAAAATGCATTACAGAATTATAGAAAGTCAGAGGTTATCTAGTTCACTCACTGGTGTTAAAAAGATAATCTCCAATGTTTTAGGTTTCTGTGGACTGCCTCAGGCGACTGCCTCAGGTCACTGCGTGACCTAGGTTACTAGGTTAGCATTCTGCTTCCATTGCAGTGCTGCTGATTTGTTAATATTACTTTTATAGGTTGTACTCATAGGTGAGATTATGTTTTAAAAAGGGCTTTGCCTGCTAAGTAAATGATGTTTGAATCAACTGCTTTTTTGAAAGGTCACCAGTCATCTCCTTTTATTGAAAAATTAAGATAATTTTTCACCCTTTTTTGCTGGATCCTTTAGTGTTAGTCTATATTCTACTCACTCTTTCTTGAAATACTTTCTTTTATGGCTTCTATGACACTACATGCTCCTGATTCCCTCTAGTCTTTGCCATTCTTCTCAGTCTCTTTCGAGCTCTTCATCTTCTACCAGCCATTGAAGTTTGGTGTTTCTCAGGGCTCATCACACCAGATTTCATTCTTTCTCATGCCCTACTCTTTTTCTAGTAATCTCATCCATACCTGTGACTTTGGTTCTTTTTTATCAGTGTGTTACTCAGACTTCAGATTTCTAAATAAGCCCCAAATTTCGTTATCTAATTGCCTGCTCTGATACTGCCTTTTGAATTTTTCAAGAACAACCAGAAACACAATACAGACAGTTCTCATCTTCTGAGTTTGACTTACGAGTTTTCAACCTTACTATGGTTTTGTTGGGGACAGTAATGCCATTGTAAGTTGAGAAGCATCTGCATATCAAAGACAAACTCTATCTCTGCTCCTGAAATGATCAAATGAGCGGACATACAAACTGGTTCTTTTCCAGAATTTCTACCTCAGTTACTAAATGCAGTTACTTAAATCAGAAATCTTGCTGTCATCTTTGGCACCTTCCCCTTCCTTCATCTCCAAGTCTTTATCTTTTAAGTATCGCTTAAATTATTCCCTTTTTTCTCCATTGTCACTGCTGCTACTGTAATCCAGGTTGTCATTCATTGCCTTTTGCTGGAACCACTGCAATGCCATCCTAACCAGTCTTACAACATCCACTCTTGTCTCCCTCCAATCTTTTCTTCATTCTATATCCAGAGTGATCTTCTTCCTTAATCTCTTATGCTTTCCCCTTGTTCTCAGGTTAAAGATCAAAATTAGATTTGGAGCCAGTTTACTCTTTTCTTTATCGTTTGTTGCCTTTTGGTTTCCCTGTGTGTTTTGCTGTTGATTAAAAAATAACTTTAATTTTTTTAATTTAAAGGTGGTTTAATTATATTATTCACGAACAGTGATATAAACAATAATACAAACAGTCAATTAGTCAGTTTGGTATGCTACAACAATGTACCATAAACTGAGTGGCTTATAAACAACTGAATTTTATTTCTGACAGTTCCAGAAGATGGGAAGTCCAGGATCGAGGTGTTGGCAGATTCAGTGTGTGGTGAGGGCCTGCGTCTTGGCTCAAGTTGTGTCCCACATGGCAGAAGGGGCAAGGGAGCTTTTCTGGGTCTCTTTTCAAAAAGCAGGAGTCTCATGCATGGAGGCAGAGTCCTCTTGACTTAAACACCGCCCCTCAAAGGCCCCACCTCCTAATACCATCACATTAAGGGGTTAGGATTTAAACATAGGAGTTTTGGAGGGGACACAGCAAACATCAGTTTTTAGCACAGTGTTTTTTTAAAAAATTTGAAATGCAACTTATACTTGACAAAAATACCTAAATATTTGAGAAAAATTTTGGTATTTTCTTCAAAAGGAAAAAAATTATCTGTGTATTTTCAATATAAACCTATTTTCTTTCTAAGGTTTAAGGTTCAAGCTTTCATCAAACAGAAATGATCATTTTTAAAAAGAACCACTTTCACATTGAATTTTTCATCTCATTATCAGCCTGTATAATAAACTATGTTTTATTAGACTCCTATCTATATGGTTTTCAGTTCTGCAATTTCATTTCCATTTTGAATTGCTAATTTTTGGCCACTTATCACTTAAAAATGAATACTTTAATGTGATAATTTGTTACTTTAACATGCAGGTATAGATCTTTTACATGATAGCTATTAGATCATTTAATTTACAAAGTTGGTAGTAAAATGAAATTTTATTTGTTTACTAGCTTTTACAAGTGGATTTTAGTGGGGATTTATGTAGCATATTAAATTTTTACATGTGGTAATAACATTAATTTTTAATCTTTTGAAAAAGCATCTTTGATTTTACTTTTATCATCTGGAGAAACTTATGTTTCAAGACAATAATTTTATGCCATTAGTAATCTATCACCAAATAAAAATAGAATAATGGATTGTATAATTGAGGTAAGAATAAAAATCTTGAAAGTATTTTTGTTTATTTCATATTTAGAAAAATGGCTTTTCTTGTATCCACCAACTCTACTATGGTTAGTAAAACATAATTGTTTCTATTGAGTCCAGAGTTATTTACTCTCAAGCAGTAGAGATATAATTTTTTTTTAATGTTTTCATCACTATTTTGATTTTCCTCTAAGGTGGGTCAGCTTGATTTTATGTATCTGGTGTTCATCAGTTTGCATATAAATTTAGAGTCAGCTTTGATTTTAATATTGCATTCTTTTGAAATATTAATGTTTTTATTAAATCTTTACTACTGTCAGGTATATTGAATGTTATGGATAGATTGTAAAATGAAAATTGGAATTAGTCTAATGCCTTGTCTTGAAAGTACATGACGAATTAGAATGGTTTTCTTCTGTGGCAAGGATGTTACCATGGTGAGAGCTTCTGTTTCCATGACATTTGCTTGCATATTTTGATAGGTCTTCAACTGAAGAAGGGCTCTGTTTTCTGGCAGGCTGCAAAAGTGTCATTCTGTCTTTTCTCAAAATGTGTTATTTTTATTGGAAAATATAATAATTTCCAAGGAATTGTAATAGCAAAGTGCCAAGAAAGAAAATATACCTTATTTTAATGTTTTTTCCTTGTTCAACTTTTAGAGCACAGCAAAATATTCTTAGCTTGCTTTGTGTAAGGAAGAAAAAGGAAAACACCATTTTCAAGTTTTAAAAATAAATATTTACTTTTAAAAAAATTTATTGGCAAAATAAACTGTTCCAGATTAATAATTTGTAATCAGTCTCAGCTGGATATAGATATATAATGTTACTGTACAACTAAAAGCAATTGCTAATGATGATATATTAGTAGCAGAGGAAGGAGAAATAAATATAAATCAGGACTTCACAAAAATCAGAGAAGCGGTGAATTCCTAGAGGGTAAATATACAGAATACCAAATCAGTTCTCATATAAATGATACATATTAAACGCTTAATGAATTAGGGAGAGTTCTTTTTATCAATAACTTATGTTTATTGTTGAAACATTCATGGCAGATTTTTAAAATCTGCATTTAACGGTGGTATAATTTTAATTTTTAAACCAGATAATAAATTCACATGGCTCAGAAATTTTAACATGTATTTTAAAATATACATAGATGGTAGTCTCCCTCTCATACTTCTTCCCTAGTTTCTTTATACATATCATAGAAGCAAATACAAATGTATTAATACATTCTTATTTTCTTTCCACTTTTTCAAAAAGGTAGCATATTGTTTTACACTTTGCTTTTCAGAATTTGTCCAGGTATATTTTTTAAATATCCGGTTTTTTTAGTGCTCCGATTTAGGGATCTAGGGGGATATATTGGAATCACAGCAAAAAGATAGGGTTTATTGACATCTCTCATCCCTTGTGCTTATAGCAATTCCAAATTTTAGAAGGAAATACTTAAAAGCACACATTTTGTCTACGGAGGGTAAGAAAATTAATTTTCCTTTTGTTGTCAAAGTTCAGTGATAACTTTAGTGGCTCCTTCTACTGATAGACCAGTTCATTTTGTAAGAGCTACAAACTGAAATAATCTCTAAAGAATATGTATTTATACATGCTATTTCTTCAGCCTGAAACTATTTTCTTCTTTTCTATATTACTCCCATTTATACTTCAACTATCAAGTTAGATACGCTTCCTTGAGGAAGCCTGGGCTGACTAGGTGAGCCTGATTCTCCTCTGTGCCCCCACAGTATTCCCATGGGCCCCAAAGCACTTAACACATATTAATTTTTAGTTATTTTAAAAATTACCATTTCTGTTACTAGATTGTAAGTACCATGAAGACAGAGACCATATCTATCTCGTTCACAATGATATTTTTTAGTGTTTATAACAGTAGGGTGAATATTAAGTACTGTGTTGTACGTGTATGCAATCTGAACGTCTTAGTTCCTGAGATTCATTGTACTTTCTCTTATAGATACTTAACTCATCCTTATTGCCTATATAATTGTCAGCTTAAATTTTACTTCCTTTGAGAAACTTTCTTTGATCTTTTTGACTGTGTTACGTTTCGTTTTCTCTGCTACTATGGCACTCTGAACTTCGTATTTCATTAAATTCCACAGTTTTTTGTAACTGCTTATTGTCTGAAACTCCCATTATCTTTCTTACTGGTCTCTACCACAAAGGTTGACACAGGCCTGGCAATTGATCAGTAGTTATTGGTTTGAGAAAAAAAAAAGAATGAATGTGTACTTTAGATCGGTGTTTCTCAACTGGCACGATTTTACTTCTCAAATAACATTTGACAGTATGTGGGGACATTTTTGATTATTTTGATTGGCCCATAGAGGCCAGGGATGCTGTTAAACCTCCTGCAATGCACAACACAGCCCCCACAACAAAGAGTTACCTGCCCCGATGTCAGTAGTATTGCTGTTAAAGAACTCTGCCTTAGAATCTGGATTTAATTCTTTGCTTTCTTCATATTTTCTTTTCTTAGATTTATAGATTTATAAATTTATAGGGCTTTTGCATATACTTGAACCGATGTCTTAACTATTTTGTCTTTTTTCTTTAAATTCTATATATTTTGTGATAGTTTAACTTTTTTAATGTGTAGAAATTATATATATTTAAGGTATACAGCTTGATGTTTTGATGTACATTGTGAAATGATCACCACATTCCGGCTAGTTAACATCTGTTGCTTCTGTCTAGCTGCCATTTTTGTACCCTTTGACCAACATCATCCCATTTCTAGTTCCCTCCGTTTCCTGGCAGCCACCATCCTAATCTCTGCTTCCATGAGTTTGACTAATTGAGATTCCATTTATAAGTGAGATTATGCAGTATTTCTCTTTCTGGCTTATTTTGCTTAGTGCAGTGCTCTCCACCTCCATCCGTGTTATCACAAACAGCAGAAATTACTCTTCTGGGGGTAAGGCAGAATAATATTCCATTATATATATACACCACATTTCCTTTAACCATTCATCCATCACAGGACATTTAATTTGCTTCCATGTCTTCGCTATTGTGCATAAAGCCACCATGAATGGGAGAGAGCAGATATCTCTTTATGATTCTGTTTTCAGTACTTCTGGATACATACTCAGAGTTGGGATTGCTGAATCATAAGGTGGTTCTGTCTTCAATTTTTTGAGGAACCTCAATACTGTTTTCACTAATGGGTAGTACCAATTTACATTCTCACCAGCAGTATACAAGGGTTTGCTTTTCTCTATATCCTTGACAACACTTGTTATTTCTTGCCTTTTTGATAATAGACATCCTCGAAGATGTGAAGTGCTGTCTTATTGAGGTTTTGATTTGTGTTTTCCTGCTGATTAGAAATGCTGAGCAGCTTTTCAATAGGCCTATTTGCCACCTACATTTCTTCTTTTGAGAAATGTCTATTCAGGGCCCTTATCCATTTTTAACAGGTTATTTGTATTTTTAATACTGAGTTGTATGACTTCTTTATATATTGGATATTCACCCTTGGGTGCATATATAGTTTGCAGATTTTTTTTTTCCATTTCATAGTTGGCTTTTTAACTTGTTGTTTCTCTTGCTGTGCAGAAGCTTTTTAATTTTATGTAGTCCCACTTGTCTGTTTTTGCTTCTGTTGCCTGTGCTTTTGGTGTCATATCCAGGAAATGGTTGCCAAGACCAGTGTCAAGAAGTTTTTCTTTATGTTTTCTTCTAAGAGTTTTACAGTTTCCGTTTTTATGTTTAAATGTTTAATCCATTTTGAGTTGATTTTTGTATATGGTGTGCGCCTTTTTGTCTTTCCATTCACCCCGAACAATGTGGTAGTTAGTATATATTTTGGAATCTGGAGTAAAATACTTGGGTTCAAATATCTTTTCTGCCAATTTCTTCATGACTCTGTTTTGTGATCCATGAGAAAGGGTACTGTATTAAGTTGATCTACCTCATGGAGCTATTTTGAGAATAAAATGATTTAAGAGAACTCGAACCAGTAACTGGTGAAAAGCAAAAACTCAGTCAATGCTAGCCATTAGAAGTTATTACTGCCCTTATTATTCTATGTATAGGGCATAGTAGGGGATAAAACTAGAGAGGATGAATAAAGCTAGATAAGGCAGGGATGCTCTTTGGTTGTTAGGTTGAGAAGCTTGCACTGTATTCAGTAAACCATCTAACCAGATGGATTCAGGGTCAGTTGTATTTGATAGGGCCTGTTGATAATAGGGATAACAATTAGGTTGATCACAATATCCTGGGTGAAAAAGTAATAGAGATAATTGATGGAATATGGTACTGGTAGAGACAGCATCAAAGATGGTTAGAGAGCTTTGAACCTTTCTGGTTAGGAGCATTATGTTAATCAGAAATTGGCAATCAGAATGGAGATGAACTAGTTTTTTGTTTAAGAATATAAATGATTCAGTTTTAGATTTGAAAGTTTAGGCCGCCTTTAGGATATTAATGAAGAAGCCAGTGACTGACATACTTTTATGTTCAAAAATAGGGATCCAGATCTTTTTGGGAGAAAGTTAGGACTGGAGATGAAGATTTGAGAGTAATTTTCATTGTAGGTATTGGAGTCTTAGAGGGGCAGATTCTGTATAGTGTGTAATAGTGAAAAGGCAGATAATAGATTCTTGAAGAATGTGTGTTGTTCATAATTGATTCGATTGTTTTACTGTCTCTAGTAGCATTACTGTCTGGGATTTCTAAAGTTTTCTTTAAAAATAAATGCTATAATAAAACTAATATTATAGTGAGGACAGGGATCTTTCTTAGCTTCAGATACGATCTTTGTGAAGAAGGCATCATGTCTCAGATTTTACTGTAGAACCTGGTGATAACTACTCACATTTACTAGTGGAAATCATAGAACATAAGCCTGCAAGGCGTTTTTAGATATCTCTGGTCTAGATATCCTGTTTCAGGCAAGCCAAATGCTGTTATTGCATTTTTACAAATGAGACAGATAAAGCCCACTTTGAACTTGCTTAAAATAATTATGTTAGTAGAGGCAAAGAGGGACTAAATATGTTGTTCCTTTGTTGATACTTCTGCTAGCTTCATTTACATCAGGGTTTCTTAACCTTGGCACCATTAACATTTTGGGCTAGATAATTCTTTGTTGTGGGCTGCTGCCCTGTGCTTTGTAGGATGTTTAGTATTATTTCTAGCCTTTAACCACTAGATGGCAGTAGCACCCCCTCCCCACTTCTTGTGCAACCAAAAATGTCTCCACGCGTTGCCAAATAACCCCTGGGGGCAAAATTTCCTTTTGTTGAGAACCGGTGCTTTACACCACAAATATATATCACGTATACCTCCAGTTAGTTTCCTCTCCACCTTAGTTTTACAGACTTCTCTTTGGCATATGGCTGTCTTCTACCTCTAAGCCAGGTTCTGTTCTCATCTGGTCAGTACTTTCCCAAGCATCTTATTTTGCTGCCTGACGTTTACATTTATTACATTTTTGTCTTTAAGATGGTAGTAGACATCTTGGGTTATATTGGTAATTGTGTTTACACCTAATATGTCCCCAGTTGTTTTTGACAGCAATATTTGTTTCTATAAACGGATACTTGTTTATAGATACAATATTTGTTTCTATAAACTAAGTATTGTATTTATCAGTTAACTATAGCTTTGATAATTATTTTAACCTAAATACATGCTGATAAATTGAATTGTATCACTCTAACTATACACAAGAGCATGTAGAATGAAAGGATGTTTTTATATACTTGTTTATAGTTCAGCAAGATTTTCTATTTCAAGTTTGATAAATCATAATTATTTGTTTCTAAAAGTCTTATTCAGTTCCTGTATTTATAATATATTTGCCCCTATTATTTTGTGGGTCATGAAAAAATGATTATTTGATAGTGTTTTATATATATAATCTTTCATAAATATTGTTAGCGTATTTCATAATCTCAAATATTCCATTTTTAAATTAAGTATACTTGAGAGATTTTGTAGTAAGTTTTGAAATTCTGTACTTTTAATTATTTTATTCAAGTATTTGAGTATTAATAGGTGTTTTATTTGAGTATTAATAGGTGTTTTATAGGCAAAAAGATTGATGTGATTTTTACTGAAGTAAAATTACATTCTAATGGTTACTTCAGTATATTTTACTCACAGAATCTGTGTCATTGTCGAATCTACATTCAGTAACTGCGAACTTCAGTATTTTTAAAATACCATTTTCTAATTCATTAAAGACAGAGTTTCACCTTATTGCCCAGGCTGGAGTGCAGTGGCATGAACTCGATTCACTTGCAACCTTCGTCTTTCAGGTTTAAGCAATTTTCTTGCCTCATCCTCCTGAGTAGCTGGGACTACAGGCTTGCACTGTTGTACTGAACCGAGCATAGAAAGTCAACACCAAGACAAAAGTATGCCAAACTGCAGGGTCTTTATTGCCGGCGGCCACAGAGGACTCGCGTCTCTCCAACCCGTGGCCCCGAAAGGAGGGTGTCAAGACCTTTTATACCTGCACAACCACCTGGGAGTGAGGGTGAGGGGTGGGAGTGGGGTTGAGGGGCTTCAGACATTCCGAGGGCTAGTAGATTTTGTCAGTCACCTCCTGGGCGGAGATGAGAGTGAGGGGCTCTGGACATTCCAAGGGCCAGGGGACTTTTTGACATTCTGATTGTTACTTAAGTGGTTCACAAAAGTCAAGATAAGCATTTGTTTACACATTGTCTGGGTAGAGTGGAAATTACAAGTCGCAGGAGCCAAGATGGCCTGGGTTTGGACTGCTTGTCTGTCACATTACGGGTTACAGAGAGCAGCTTAAACAGAAAGCCAAGGTATGGTTGAGGTATGCAGTTTTATGGGGCATTTACCATGTCACAGCACCACCATGCCCAGCTAATTTTTGTATTTTTAGTAGAGATGGAGTTTCATGATATTGGCCAGACTAGTCTTGAACTCCTGACCTCAGGTGATCTGCCCCACTAGGCCTCCCAAAGTGCTGGTATTACAGGCATGAGCCACTATGCCTGGCCCCATTTTCTAAAATTTTTGATCATTAATTTTCCTAAAGGTGCTTTGAAATTCCTAATAATATTGTCTAGTATTTTAAATTAATATGAATGATTTGGTGTGCAATGAGATGAAGAGTTACTTAAGTTTCTGAATTATTGCTCTGTAAAAACAGAAGAGTTGGTACATGTTGTTTTCTTATTAGACAAAATTGAGTCTTGATTTCCAGGCAAGAGAATGTGAATGATACTTAATATTTATTATACAAATAAAATTACATATTAAAGCTTTTTAGAATTTATCATTAGGTACCTATTATGAGATATTTTAAAACTATACCATCATTCAACTTTTCTAAATTTACTTAGATTGATGTTGGTTTCTAAGTGGTCTTGTAGTCACTCATATAAGCAAATAAGAAACAGAACTGAATGATGATTTGTCTGTAAGTATGAAATTTCCTTGGCAGAGGTTGCAAATGGAGTGGGATGTGCATAGTGTATTTCAAGCTACACAGACTCACTCTTTTTCTTGAGCCCATTCTCCCTTTCTGGCACTCCTTTCTCCCCTTACGTTTTTTGACCCTTTGCTACTGTAATGAGCCACTGTTACTTAAAGTCCCGTGACTTTCCTGTCAAAAAAGCTTTACTAGGAAAATGACTAAATTTTATCAGATTCTCCTCATTAATGGGTGGACAATGGGAAAATTTTGCTGTTTCAATATTCTGAAAACACTTTTATATTGAAAGCCAGTCTAAGGAGATTTATTTGTGATTATCCTGAAGTATATATGTTACCTAAATAAATTTTTCCGGGGGCAAATATATGGATGAAAATTTACACTGAAAAATTATATATTTGATTTTATACTTACTCATACTTCAATACAAAACTTGGGGGAAAATAATGTGTATTATTTTCTTACATGTGCCACAGGTAAAAGGTGTTTCCTATCAATTCCAATGATTTTTCTTTCTCAGTAAAATTTAAGTTACATTGAATTGTCATTGTATGGACTTCCATTTGAAATAAACAATCTTGTGATTATGATTTTTCACGATTTTAAATAATTTGTGAAAATCCATTTGAGATGGATGCAATGGATTGCATCCTTCATCCCAGCTACTCAGAAGGCTATAATGGGAGAATTGCTTGAATTCAGAAGTTCGAGGCCAAAATGCTAAGACTGCACTGTGAATAGCCACTGCATTCCAGCTTGGGCCAGATAGCAAGATGCCATATCTAATTTAAAAAATTAAATTAAAAATCAGTTAGAATGCAATTTTACTTGCATAATTAAAAAATATTAGTATTTAGACACTTTTTTTTTTTAGCAATTTTTCCTTCCTATTTTTCTCATAATATGGCCCTACCATCCATAATACCCTCACTGAATTGAGAGACTTGCCTCTCCTTTAGCACATTCTGTATGTTTTTACTCCTGTGTTTTTGTTCATATTTACTTCATGCTGCAAATCTGCATGAATGAATATTACTCATCCTTCAAGGCTTACAATGTTCCTTCCTCTATAATCAATTTTAAGACACTCGGGTAGTACCTTTCTTTTTTTACTATGTACTCAGAATACATTTAAAACCCCTAAGTGAGATTTATCCCTGGGATACAAGGTTGGTGTAAACATACGCAATTCAATCAATATGATATACCACATTAACAGAATAAAAGCTAAAAACCATATGATCATCTCCACAATTCAGACAAAACATTTGGCAGATTTCAACATCCTTCCATGACAAAAACTTCCAATAAAATAGGTATAGAAGAAAATTTCCTTAACACAAAGGCCATTTATGAAAAGACCACAGCTAACATCATAATTAATGGGGAAAAACTGAAAGCTTTTCCTGTAAAATCTGGTACAAGGCAAGGCTTTCCCTTCTTGGTGCTTCTATTCAATATAATACTGGAACTACTAGGAAGAGCATCAGACAAGAAAAAGAAATAAAAGGCATCTAAATTGGAAAATAAGTAGTAGAATTATCACTTGCTGCAGATGACATGACCCTATATGTAGAAAAAGACAACCAGTTATGTAAAAAAAAAAAAAAATGTTAATTCAGTAAAGTTGTGGAATGCAAAGTCAACATACAAAAATCAGTTACATTTCTTTATACCAATAACAGTTAATCTAAAAAAAAGAGAGAAGAAAACAATCTCATTTACAATAGCATCAAAAAGAATAAAATACCTAGGAATGAATTTAACCAAGATGGAAGAAATTGAAGATGATACAAATAAATAGAAAGACATTCCATGTTAATGGATTGGAAGAATTACATTGTTAAGATGTCCATACTACCCAAAGCAATGTACAGATTCAGTGCAATCTCTGTCTAAATACCAATGACATTTTTTACAGAACTAGAGAAAAACCAATTCTAAAATTTGTAGGGAACTAAAAACCCTGAAATATAGCCAAAGCAATTTTGAGAAAGAAGAACAAAGTTGGAGGCATCACACTTCCTGGTTTCAAGTTAGATTACTAAGCTCCAGTAATTAAAACAGTGTAGTACTGATGAAAAAAACAGACATGTAGACCAGTGGACCAGAATAGAGAGCCCAGAAATAAACCCAGGTATATATGTTCAATTAATTTTTGACATGAACATCAAGAATACACAATGGGAAGAAGATAATTGTTTCAATAAATGATGTTGGGAAAGCTGAATATCCACATACAAAAGACTGAAATTGGACTCTTATACCATACACAAAAACCCATTTAAAATGGATTAAATCCTAACTGTAAGACTTGAAACTGTAAAACTCATAGAAGAAAACATAGAGGAAAAGCTCCTTGACATTGGTCTTGGCAATGATCTTTTTGATGTGACATCAAAAGCCCGGGCAACAAAAGCAAAAATAGACAACTGGGACTACAACTAAAAAGCTTCACAGCAGAGGAAACAATCAACAAAATGAAAAGGCAGACTGGGATAAAATATTTGCAAAGCACCTATCTGATAAGGTGATAATATCTATAATAAAGGAATTCACAGCTCAGTAGCAAGAACGAAACGAAAACCAAATAATCCAAGGACTTGAATAGACATTTTTTTCCAAAGAAAATATAAAAATGGCCAACAGGTCTATGAAAAGGTGCTTAACATCACCAATCACAGGGAAATGAAAATCAAAACCTCCTTGAGATATTACCTCATGCCTGTTAAGATGGCCATTATTGAAAATGCAAGAGATAACATACAAAATAGTTGGTAAAGGTGTGGAGAGTGAGGGTATCCCACTGTTGGTAGGAATGTAAATTGGTATAGCCATTATGGAAAACAGTATGGAGCCACCTCAAAAAATCGAAAACAAAACTATTATATGACTCAGCAGTTCCTCTGAGTACATACCAAAAGAAATTAAATTAGTACTTCAGAGATATATATGTTCCCATGTCCATTACAGCATTATTCGCAACAGCCTAGATATAGAAACTATCTAAATGTCCTTCAGTGGGTGAATCAATTAAGAAATTATGGTCTATTTATACAGTGGGATATTATTCAGATTTAGAAAAAAAATCCTGTCATTTAGAACAACATGGATGGAGCTGGAAGGCATTGTACTAAGCAAGATAAGCCAGACACACAAAGAGAAATGCTACGTGTGGAATCTCAAAAAGTTGTATATACACAGAAACAGAGTGCAAAAAACACCTGTTATTATGCTACTTGGTTAATAAGCTCTTTTAAATGGGGGAGAAACAAACGCAGTTGGTAAGTTACTAATAACAACTTTTGATTATAGGTGATAAACTAATTCTGTACCTTCTTATTATCATTGAAACAGGTATAAGTTACTCTTTTAGTTCTAACTTTACAGTCTTCTGTGGTTAGAAAGATGAAAAAATTAGCAAGCCCTGATCAGAGGGAGAGCTGTGCTTCCCCCCCACGCCGTCAGTTGTGGGAATTCAGAGGGATTTGTTTGCTTGAAACTAGAAGCTACTGTTCAGGACTAGGAAGAAGGTTACCAGTGCTGGGAGTGGGGGGTTAGGGAGATGTACATTAAAGAGCACAAAGTGGCAGTTACATAAGCTGAAGTCTGGAGGTCTAATGTACAGCACAATGACTGTACTTAATAATATTGTTTTATATACTAGAAGTTTGTTAAGAATAGATTTCAGATGTTCTTGACACACATGTACACAGGTAATTGTGAGGAGATGGATATGTTAATTTGCTTTACCACAGTAATAATTTCACTATGTCAAACATTGTGTTATAATGTTATGGGCTTTATAACATTATAAATGCTTGTATTGACTTTTCAATTGTTTTTTTTGTTGTTGTTGAGTTGTATACATTTTAAAAATATATTCTGTATATAAATAGCCGTATGTCCAGATTTATATCAGATGTATAATTTGCAAACATTTTCTCCCATTCTATAGGTTGTCTTTTCGCTTTTTTGATAATGTTCTGTCATGCACAAAGGTTTTTAATTTTGATGAAGTCCAGGTTATGTCCCTCCCCTCCCCTCCTGTCCCCTCCCCTCCCCTCCCTTCTTCTTCTTTTTTTTCTTTGACAGTTTTGCACCATCATCTGGGCTGGAGTGCAGTGAAGTGATCTCGGCTTACTGCAATCACCTCCTCCCAGGTTCAAGTGATTCTCCTGCCTCAGCCTTCCAAGTAGCTGGGATTAGAGGTGCCTGTCACCATGCCTGGCTAATTTTGTATTTTTAGTAGAGACTGGATTTCACCGTGTTGGCCAGGATGGTCTCAATCTCCTGACCTCATGATCTGTCCACCTCAGGCTCCCAAAGTGTTAGGATTACAGGCATGAGCCACTGCGCCCGGCCTCAAGTTATGTAGTTTTTCTTTTGTTGCTTATGGTTTTGGTGTCAAAACTAAAAATCCACTGCTAAATCCAAGATTGCAAAGCCTTATGTTTTCTTCTAAGACTTTTACGATTTTAGATGTTATATTTAGGTTGTTTCTTCATTTTTTTTTTGTTAATTTTTGTGTATGATGTGAGGTAGGTTTTCAACTTCATAGTTTTGCATGTGAAAAACCAGCTGTCCCACCTCTGTTTCTTAAAGAGAGTATTCTTTCCCTTGTTGAATGGGCTTGGCATCCTTGTGCAAAAGAAATTAATTGGCTATAGATGTATGACTTTTTTTATGTACTCTTAATTCTATTCTGTTGGTCTGTGTGTCTATCCTTATGGCAATACCACCCTGTTTTGATTACTGTAGCTTTGTAGTAAGTTTTGAAAAGTAAAAGTATGACTCTTTCACTTTTTTATTTTTTCAAGATTGTTTTGACTCTGTAGGCTTCTTGAAATTTCATGTGAATTTGAAGAGCACATTTTTTTTTCTGTGGAAAACTCTTTTGGAATTTTCATAGAGAGTGCATTGAATCTGTAGATTGTTCTGGGAGTATTGACACCTTAACAACATTAAGTCTTGCTATCCATGAACATGAAGATGTCTGCATATTCATTTTTTTCTTAGAAATCAGTGTTCATAGTTTTCAGTATATAGATCATTGACCTTGATTAAATTAATTCCTACATATTTTGTTCCTTTAGGTGATATTGTACATTTTTTTTTTTTTTTTTTTTTGAGACGGAGTTTCACTCTGTTGCTCAGGCTGGAGTACAGTGGCATGATCATGGCTCACTATAGCCTTGACCTCCTAGGCTCAAGCAATCCTCCCACCTCAGACTCATATGGAGCTGAGACTATAGGCATGTGCCACTATATTCAGCTAATTTTAATTTTTTTTTTTTTTTTTTTTTTGGTAGAGATAAGTTCTTGCCTTCTTGCCCAGGCTGATCTCGAACTCCTGGGCTCAAGTGATCCTCACACCTTTGCCTCCCAAAGTGCTGGAATTATAGGTGTGAGCCACTGCACCTAACCCTATTGTAAGTTTTAAAAATTTCTTCTTCTTTTTTTTTTCTTTTGGATTTTATTGCTGGTGTATAGAAGCAAAACTGAATTTTGTATTGATAATTTCACCAAAGTGGTAAATTATTAGGAATAAATATAACAAAAACTATGCAAGATCTTTATACTGAATACTACAGAACATTGTTAAGATTCATTTAAGGATGAATAAATGGAGAGATTTACAGTGTTTATGAATCAGAAGATTAAATTTGGTTAAGATGTCATTTCTCCCCTAATCTATTGATTCAGTGTAATCCTCATTAAAATCTCAGTAGGCTTATTTTTCATAGAAATTGGCAAGCTGATTTTAAAATGTGCGTGGAAATGTAAATGCTATATTAGCTAAAAGTGTTTTGTAAAAGAAGAATAAAGTTTGAGGACTAACATAGCCTATTTTCAAAACATATAAAGTTATAGTAATTGAGACTGTTCTGTTAGCAGGAAGAAAGACATATATGTCAGTGCAACAGATTAGTGAGAAAAGAAATATGTATGTGTATATGCATTTAGACACACACATACACACACACACAATTTATTATATATATTTTTTATTGCACTTTAGGTTCTGGGGTACAAGTGCAGAACATGCAGGATTTTTGCATAGGTACATACATGGCAATGTGGCTTGCTGCCTTCATCCCTCCATCACCTATATCTGGCATTTCTCGCCATGTTATCCCTCCCCAACCTCCCTACCCCCCGCTGTCCCTCCCCTGTTCCCCCTCAACAGACCTCAGTGTGTGATGCTACCCTCCCTGTGGCCATGCGTTCTCATTGTTCAACACCTGCCTATGAGTGAGAACATGCGGTGTTTGATTTTCCGTTCTGTGTCAGTTTGCTGAGAATGATGGTTTCCAGATTCATCCATGTCCCTACAAAGGACACAAACTCATCATTTTTATGACTACATAGTATTCCATGATGTGTATGTGCCACATTTTCCTTGTCCAGTCTGTCATTGATGGGCATTTGGGTTGGTTCCAGGTCTTTGCTATTGTAAACAATGCCACAGTGAACATAACGTGTGCATGTGTCTTTATAATGGAACGATTTATAAACCTTTGGATATATACCCAGTAATGGGATTGGTGGGTTAAATGGAATTTCTATTTCTAGGTCCTTGAGGAATTGCCACACTGTCTTCCACAATGGTTGAACTAATTTACACTCCCACGACTTTAGTTTTCAACAAAGATAATCTAACGGGGACAGAAAAGTCACAACAAATATTGTTATAAAAACTGGTCACCTATGGATGAGAAAATGAACTTTGACCTCTACTTCACATCAAATACAAATATTAATTTGCAACGTATTATACATTAATCATAAAAGTTAATAAGGCTTTTAGAAGAAAAGATAGGAGAATATCTTCAGTACTTGGAGATAGACAAATGTTTCTTAGACAAACCTTCCCAGTAAAAAATGGGCAAGATTTCAACAGATCCTGTCACTATCAAAGAGCTATGAATGGCCAATAAGCACATGAAAAAGTGCTCAACATCACTAGTGACCATAGAAATCCAAATCTAAAATTCACTAACATCTACCAAGATAGCTAAAATGAAAAGGACTGGCAGAACCAAGTGTTGACAAGAATGTGGAGCAATTGGAACTCTCACACACTGTCAATGGGAATATAAATTAGTACAAGCAGCAGTGTGCAGAATCTACCTGGCTTACGAGAGAAAATTACATACATCTCTTCCCATCTCAGCCCTCAATGACTCCTCATTGGAAGTTTGAAATTGTCCATGGTGGGAGTTACATGATGGAATTGGCAATTTAGCATTTGGTATTGGTGGTGGTGATCATTATTGACACCACTGCCTCCTCCTCCTCCTTCTTGGTCTTCTTCTTTTGGGGGGAGTCTGTTGATAAGCATTTACCAATACACCACTGGACACAGCCACTTTGGGACAATTTGTGATTATTTCTTTAAAACTATGTACTCTCTTATCCAGGATTTTTGTAGAAAGAATTCTGCAAGAATGTTCATAGAAGCTTTATTCCTAATAGCCAAAATCTTAAAAGAGTCCAGGTGTCCATCAATAGAAGAATGGTAAAACATACCATGGCACAGTTATGCATGAAGTAGCTTTCAGACATAAAGCCAAATGTACTGCTGAACACTCACTAATAAGAATGAATCTCAAGAACATGCTGAGTAAAACAAGCTGCACACAAGAGTATATAGTATATGGTTACATTTATATGAAGTCATAGACCAAGCAAAACTAACCTAAGTTAAAAAAAAAAAAGTGCCTCTGTGGGTGAAGAGTGGGGGTGGGATTGACTGGGAAGGAGCGTGAGGGTATCTGCGGGTAATAATAAAGCTCTGTAACTGTTAGGAACTGTGTGTTTCTGTCTTCCCAGAATTCGTATGTTGAAAGCTAATCCCCAATGTGATATATGAATCCTGAAATGGCCAATTCTTCCAGATGAACCCTGAGTGGCTAACTTGGCCTAAATTCAAAATGGAAGCAAGTAGCCATCTGCTGACTAGATGTCACACACATACTCTGCATTCCTCAGAAAACCACACACTTGTGTAACTTAAGGACTTTTATAGCTGTGTGTTCCTGTTTATACCACCTGAACCAATTGATGGTGGTAGTGGCCCATATGGAGCAGCTGCTACAGGGATGCCAGCTGCAGCAGAGAAGGTGCAGCCAGGACTATACACTCCATGGAGCTAGCAGGGACCAGGAACAGGTGGGAGCCCCACTACCTACTGAGTTGGTGGGGTGGGAGCTCCATGCTCCTGAATGCAGCTGCAGCTGCCCAGCCCCAGCTCCAGACCTGGGCATCCCTGCTTTCTCGGGGGCCCAGGAAGCCCCTGGCCCCTGCAGGCTCAGAGATGCCTGCTCCTAGTGCCCATTCTGGTATGGAGCAAGGTTGTGGCCAGAACCAGGAACTGTCACAATCCAGCCAGGTATGTATACACTCAGGGCAGCACTGACACGCCAGCCCCCTGGCACCACAGCCCCCTCCAGACTTTGGGCACCAATGAGCATGGGAGGGAGGCCAAACAGGGGATGCTGAGGGCAGCACAGTGCAGGCCTGCAGGCACGCTCAGCACAAACAGCCTGAGTGCCATGGACAGCATGTTGATGGCAGGAGGCAGACAGGTTCCTGGGTGAAAAGGGATGGGTCCCTGGTGAAACTCTACCTTCTAGCCAGGGATGGCCTGAAGCCTGGGGGCCAGGCTGCCAGTTCTGGGTGGAGTCCACAGCCTGGAGTGAAAACTTATAGTGCTTTCTCCAGGCATGCCCATGCCGCCCATGCACCTCCTCCTTGTGAGCCCATAAAAACTCTGAACTCAGCCAGGCTTGGACAGATGTCAGGACTACCAGCTGCAGGAAGGAGCTACCACTTTGGGTCTCCTTGACTCTTCAGGACAATGTGCCCACAGAAAGGAGTTACCCACCATGGGTCTCCACTCCACTGAGAACTGGACACTTGTCAGAACAACCTGCCTGCAGAAAGAAGCTATCAACTTCAGGTCTCCTGAGAGCTGTTTCATTGCTCAGTGAAGCTCCTCTCCCACCCTTCAGTTATCCACATATCTCATTCTCCTTGGACATGAGACATGAACTCAGGAGTTGCCAAATGGCAGGACTGAAAGAGCTGTAACACAAACAGGGCTGAAACACACCCTTGCTCACCACATTGCAGGCAACAAGAAGGAGAGAAGAGCTATGGTCCTTCTAGGAGCCTCAAGGTCTGGGACCAGGGCTGTGACATTTTGAAACACTCTCTTTGGGGCTCTGTGATTCCTGGTGTCTCCAAGCTTTTGAATGCCACCACAGTGTCCTTGTCCAGACAGTGGTGCCTGCAACGGAAGCCACTTGCAATACATCTGGTCCAGCTGCAGCCTTGCATGGAACCAGCACCTGTGCTGGCAGCTGGAGCTGCCCTCCCAGGTCTAGCTGGTGCACCTGGCTATATGCAGTGGCTAGACCCCATACTCACTCAATTACGTACCCCTTGCTACCCCATGCCTGGCTCACCCTTGGCAGGCATGGGATCTGTACCGGTAGTATGAGCCAAGCGGTGGAACAAGCCCACCTGTCCCAAGCAAAACTCAGGCAAAGGCAGGCCAGGCATGGTGGCTCACACCTGTGATCCCAGTACTTCGGGAGGCTGAGGCAGGTGGATCACTTGAGGTCAGGAGTTCAAGACCAGCCTGGCCAATATGGCAAAATCCTGTCCCTACTAAAAATACAAAAATTAGCTGGGCGTGATGGTGAGCACCTGTAATCCAGTTACTTGGGAGGCTGAGGCATGAGAATTACTTGAACCTGGGAAGCAGAGGACCAGCCACAGAGGTTTCTTGCTGGGAAAGTGACACCCTAAGGATCCTGTGACACAATAGTTGCTGAAAAGTCTCATTTGGCCACCTTAACTTAATCAATAGACTATTATCTGCATTCAATCTTAATGTCAACCAATCAGAACTAAGCAAGTTCGCATCCCTCATTTCCATAGCCAACTGGAGTGAGAAACTGGGTGGGAACTCTTTCCATAAAGGACAACTCTTCTCTTTGTCTTGGTTTTGTACCAAAGGCTGCCTCTCCCTGGTTTATAAACTGCTTGCTGGAATAATGACTCTTTTAAAAAAAAAAAATCCTTTTCATTGGTTTCGTTAACAGATGGCATTTGGAGGTGGTAATTTGGGAAGTAATTAGGTCATGAGGGTGAAGCACTCATGAATGGGATTAGTGGCCTTATAAGAAGAAAGGTAGCTAATTTTCTCTCTCTGTATCATTTGAAGATGAAAGAAGAAATCTGCAGTCTGCAACCAGGAAGTGAGCCCTGACCAGTATCTGACCATGCTGACATCCTGATCTCAGATTTCGAGCCTCCACAACTGTGAGAAATAAATTTCTGTTGTTTATCAGCCGCCTAGTCTATGATACTTTGTGATAGCACCCCAAGCTAAGACTGTAAGTTAACAGGAATTTGGGTTAAATGAGTACAAGCATTTGTCCAAGCTCAGAAAAGATACACTTAAGATTTGGGGATTTCACTGCCTTACCACAAAAGAAAAAATTGTAATAAATATTGCTTGGTGCGGTGCCTCACACCTGTAATCCTAGCACTTTGGGAGGCCGAGGCAGATGGATCACCTGAGG
The DNA here is from genome assembly GCA_963573385.1 of Cacajao melanocephalus. NCBI lineage: Eukaryota > Metazoa > Chordata > Mammalia > Primates > Pitheciidae > Cacajao > Cacajao melanocephalus. Next base: position 53,144 of record CAUYLG010038531.1, read on the forward strand.
TCAGGAGTTCGAGACCAGCCTGACCAACATGGAGAAACCCCGTCTCTACTAAAAATACAAAATTAGCCAGGCGTGGTGGCGCATGCCTATAATCCCAGGTGCTTGGGAGGCTGAGGCAGGAGAATCGCTTGAACCCGGGAGGCAGAGGTCATGGTGAGCTGAGATCGCGCCATTGCACTCCAGTCTGGGCAATGAGAGTGAAACTCTGTCTCAAAAAAAAAAAAGTAACAAATATTGAACTCTAAAGATTTTCATGCTTAAATGTTTAGGGGAAATGTACTCACGTCTGCAATTTACTTTGAACTGTATCAAACAATAAGATGAATTCGTGGTGTGTGGACAGGGAGATGAGTAGATGAACAAGTATACAATAAAGCAAGCATAGTATAATGTTCATGGCAGAAACTAGGACGTGGATATTAGTGTTCATTATAAAATTCTTTAATTTTTCTGTATATTTGAAAATTTTTATATTAAAATGTTAGAGGTATGTGAATATCTCCAAATATTGGAGTAAAAGAAAATTTATAGCTCTTATTTACTGAGTGCTTACCATGGTCAGGCACTAAGCTAGATGTTTTATAAGCATTACCTAATTTACTCCTCACAACCACTCTGTGAGTCAGATGCTATTATCATTACACTTTATTAGTAATTAAGCAAAGGCTTGGGGAAATAAAGTCACTTGCTCAAGTCACACAGCGAGTAAATGAAGAATGACCTCAGCTCAGACTGTCTCAACTATACATTATACAAATTTTCTATCTGTATAGAAAGAACAAAAGGAGAAAAACAGAATAAGAATGAAAAAGGAAAGTAATCTCAATTGGTAATAAACTAGAGATTGGAATATTTGGTCAGAGTCCTCACATCACCCATCTTTTAATTCTAAACTACTCGAAGGACTAACTACATAATTTCTGGAGCTTAGTGCAAAATAAACATGGAGCATCCCTTGTTCAAAAATGATCAACTATTTTAAGAAGACAACAGCAGAGCATTTAACCAAGTGCAACCTTCTGACAGCCAGCTCTGTGTGAACACACAGGTCACAAACCCATGAAGCAGACCCTGAGTTCAAGAATATGAAGTGCTCCATGTGCTTATGATTACCACAAATTTCTCAGAATATCAAACAACGCTTTCTGTGATTACATCTTTTTTCTTGTCTTCCTCTCCTACACTTAGCATTTTTGTACCAAGAAACAAAAAGACCAAGCTCGAACCTTGGTGGTCATGATGTCTGAATACCAAAGCTGTAGTAAGTCTCCGTAAAAGACATGTTTGGTTTCTTCCCCCAAATCAAGACATATTAGTCATAAATGGTACTGATCTTCCTTTCAAATTGGTTGTCACAGATACAGCTGGGAAATGCTGATAGATCATCCTATGAAGGTAAACAGGTTTCAAAGAGGCAAGCTTTGTCATTAGTGGAATGAATCAGTTATCCACCATTCTCTTCCAACTCCAAAACTGACCAGGCAGTCAGAGAATGTCTCCTGCATTTATGTAGCTGCCTTTTACCCTCAGGATTTCTAACCAAATATCTTATTTATACTTTAGAAAATGGAGACCATGGCACCAATTGAAAGTGTTCTAAAAAAAAATAAATAAAGCTTCCATCTATTTTCAGGCCACAATAATTCAGCAGCAGCTTAGTTGCTTCCTGCCTGGGCTGTTGCTGTAATCAGTAATTCTCAGACAGACATAAAACACCGTAGTTTTGCTATGGATAATAGGCTGTTCATCCACTAGAAAGGCTTCTATATTTTTTCATGTACTGTACAAAATGCTTCATTTCGACTAGAATCAAAATGACAAATCCTTTCACATAAGAGTTTTGCTGGCTGCCTCGGGAAGCTAAAAAATACTGTCACTAGAGAATAACTGGACAGATTTTAAGAAGCCCAGGATAGGGAAAAGGCACAGGAGACATGATTGCTCCCTTTTCATTCTGCACCAGACACTGCAAGGGTTATTCAAATTAAAATGATCAGTCTGTAGACTTTGATAACTCCACATTCAAAAATGATGCCCCAAATTACTAGAACGTAATATCTCTATACAAGAAAGTCCACACAAGATGCAGCATAAGAATGAGTTGTCTTGAGGACTTTCAGGAAGTCCTTAATTTTAAAGTGGGGAAGCCACTTAAACTGGGAACAGGGGAAAGACATTCAATATGCTGATTCTCTAGCAATTTCTGGGGCTGCTGCCTCATTAAAGGCTATAAAAGCCACTTTGCAAAAATGCAGAAAGCCAGCCTGCTTCCACGGTGACTGAGAGGCCCAGCTGCCTTCCTTTTGGAATGTGAAAAACAGTAGGCATTTTGAAGTGAAAAGAGATTCTCCTCTCCTTTGCAGACTTTCAACACTCCTGGAAATATGTCAAGAAATTCTGCCTTATCGGGATGGCTTGGCCATTTGAATCAAAGTCTGTTTTGTCTTCGTAGGAAATGAGAACAAGGACAGGTAAAATCAGCGTGGGTTTTTAATTTGGAGAATTCACCAGCATTAGGGCACCTGCATCCAGCAAAGGAAATCACTAGAATGAAGACTTAGGGTAGATTTCTTGCTGCCTGTGTTTACCACACAGATCAATGAACACAAGCCATGGAATACAAAGCTACGGAAGCAGCCAAAGCCATCTATGTATTTATACCTCCAAGCAAAGTCAACCCCTCCTTCAAATAAAGTGAACAAACAGGTAATTTCTTAGACCTGGACATGTAATAGATAATGTATCTGAATACAGATAGATCAATTTTTCACTACTCTTGTATTTTTTAGACAGCCAATGATATCTTTGTAAACCACTAATCTTTTTTTTTTTTATTAACCTCTATTACCGCTGTCAACTAACCTGAGCTTGGAGAGAAAGAGAACAGCATTATTTTAACTAGGTTGGGGAAATATTTATTTTAAAAATAAATATGTTGATCTCTTTCTATTAAGATATTTCTAATATTTTTAAAATATCACTATTTGTCCCTCCTTGTTTTTCTTCAAAATGCTAAGTTGGGAAAAGGATGGGCTTTAAGGTTAGGTAATCCCATATGGAATCCTGCCTCCATCGGTTAGTAGTTAGCTCCGAACCTTGTTCTTTCCTCTTTTGTGAAGCAGAGGAAATACTACCTAATTCATGTGTTGTGAAGATTAAGTAAGATAATGTATGTAAGACACCCAGCACAGGCCTCACACATAAAAGGTGTTCAACACACACTGGTTCCTTCTCCCACCCTCCTCCCCTTCCCCTCATCAAGTCACTGGAATTACTATTTTGGGCGGCCTCCTCTTGCATGCATGCTAATGATTGCCTGAAGGTGGTTTGAGAGCAATTTTAACAATCTTGAGTTATTCTACTTGTTAGTATAGTTACAGTGAATAATAAATGCAACTTGTTAATCATTCTGGACAGTTTCTGCACTGGAAAAATCACACTGGCAGCTTTGCATAACAAAAGATTAAACTATGAGCCTTGAAGGGAATAATGCTTGATAATTCAGATCAAAATTCAGTATTTTATACTTTTGCCTTTCAAATTGAGTCCCACTAAAGTGCCTGCAATTGCCTTTTACCAACATTTAATCCATATTTTCCTCTAACAGGTAGCAGTAAAATTGCAAGATCCTCCCTCAAAAATAGTGAAGCCCCAGGCTCTGGGACCAGACCACCTGGGTTGCAATCTCAGCTTCTTTACTTAGTAACTGTGTGAACTTGACAAATGATTGATCCCTTTCAAGAGCTGGTTTCCAGAACTTTTAAATGAGGATGACAATAGCATCACTTTCATCTTACCAAATTATTGTTAGATAAATTTATAAGCACATAGAATAGTATCTGACACAAGAGTAAGGGCTTAAAAATTAAATCTTTTTCCCAATCCAACTAACACATCAGTTGGGATTCTTTCTGGGAATGAGGGCATTGGACGACTTTCTTCAAATAGAATGTTATCACCATTTTCCTGAGAAGGTCACTTTCTCCATCTGTGGCTCTACAGGGTACTGGAAAACTCTGGTTAGGAAATGGAGAAGGGAAAGTAGGACTGAAGATATCCACAGATCTGCTCTGGCTTGGGTCTAGAAGGCATACCCCACACATATATGCACATACAAATACTTTAGACCACTGCCTCTTCATAGAGAAAGGGAATTTAAGAACAGATTAAGCAGCTAACTCAAAATCCATATTCACTTTCAACTTAAAAAGAAAAAAAATGAATATCAAGTATTTAAGTTAGCCCATTTACTAATGATGATTTCCAAAACAGAATTAAGTGAAAAAGAAGATCTCTTCTGATTTCTAGGTAAAAGTCAGGTGATAATTTAGTGCTGTCCTTCTCAAACTTTATACATAGAAGTCACCTGCATTAAAGTGCAACTTCAGATTAAGTAGGTTGGGTGGGCCTTGAAATCCTGTTCCCAGGCAATGGCAATAAGATGGCTCCTATGGACCACACTTTGAAGAACAAGGATTCAGAGACCCACTCCAATACATAATTTGCAAGTTCTGTAAATACCTCTTTTCTAAGAAAAATCAGCCCAATATCCAAAGAAAATTGGCCTATACAAACACTTGGCTAGAAAGATTACTTACTTTGGGCTTTTGATGGAGATATTCCATAGGAAGTAGCTCATTTGGTAAAAATATGCTGCTAACAGAGGTCTAGAACTTGGCCTTGACTTCATCAGCCATTTATCAGCATAGTTCATTATTTATTTATTTATTTATTTATTTATTTATTTTATTTTTGAGACAGAGTCTTGTTCTATCACCCAGGCTGGAGTGCAATGGCACGATCTCAGCTCACTGCAACCTCTGTCTCCTGGGTTCAAGCGATTCCCCTGCCTCAGCCTCCCAAGAAGCTGGGATTGCAGGCATGCACCACCACACCTGGCTAATTTTTGTATTTTTAGTAGAGACCAGGTTTCACCATGTTGGCCAGATGGTCTCAAACTCCTGATCTCAGGTGATCCACCCACCTTGGCTTCCCAAAGTGCTAGGACTACAGGCGTGAGCCATTGCACCCGGCCATCATAGTTTATTTTTAAGACTGTTGAGTGGCTCCTCTGTGAGCAACACTGTTCTAGGAACTAGGGAGAGAGCAATGATCACAGCAAAGTTCTTGCTCTCATGGAGCTCATACTCCAGTGAGGGAGGCAATACGCAAGTAACCAAGCAGATACGCAGCATGCTGGGGGTGATAAATGCTACAGAGAAAAGTAATGCAGAATAAAAGAGGTCAGTGTCAGGCTTGGATTTGAGATAAGTGGAGTATTTAAAAAAACATGGTCAGAAAGGCTTCAATCATAAGCTAAACTTTGAAAAGAAACTTGTAGGAAGTGAGGGACAGAACCATGTGAACATGTTGTAAAAGAGTGTTCAAGGCAAACAGCAAGTTCAAACACTGAGACTGGGAACAAGAAAGCCAGGATGCCTAGAGTACTGTGACTAAGGGGCAGAGAAGCAGGAGATGAGGTAACGTTCTGAACTGTGCTGCAGAATTACTTGGAGTTAAAATCATGCCAAAGTGAAAACAGGAACAAATCAAAACTATAATAATCTTTCTAACTTAAGATGAAAATGAACATTTGACATGAGAACACTTATCAGTGGGCTTTAGTTAGAAATTAATGGTGGACCACCTTCTCTACTAGAAAAACAGGTAAATCAATGTCCTTCTCAAGGCGTTACAAGAGAAAAAGTAATAAGGTCCTTAACATGAGAATGATCATTCCAAACAGTTATATCATTACTGAGATGTGTTAGAGTATGGGAAATTAAATGCTTTGCCATTTGGTCAATGGGGTATCACAAATTAGTTTTTCTATCAAAATTACCTTTCCTAATGGATGCACCTAAATAAATGCATACCCATCCAAATGTGCAGCTAGAGGATTTAAACAACGCTGCCAAGCCAGGACTTCTGCTGTCAGTTCCAATAAATGCAGATGCGCACCTGAGTGAATATTTAGACACTCATATTGCTTAGATCACGCATTCATTGTTCCTAGAATACATGTTCTCCCAGAAGATTCAAATGAGCACCAATGCAAGTAGATCACAAATCACAAGTTTATGACAAGCCTGCATGCAATGCTTTTGCACTGTGTTACACTCTCTAGGGAATACCCTGCACCAGCAGGAGGGAGTTAAGGGTGGTAAAGGAGAAGGGAAGGAGCTTGGAGGCACTGGCAGGGCAAGAGCAGAACAACTGGCCATAGTTATAGTCAAGCTGTGTACCACCTCGATCATATGGGACCTCAACATGATTTCAGGAATAATCTCAGCATTGGTCAGGCATTTTCCATGGCCTGCTCTGCTCCTCAACATATCATACTTTTTAAATGAACAAACAAACATACTTTATATGATTTTTCATCACAATTCAAGTAAAACCCAGAGTCATTTTCATGGCCTACAAAGCCTACAAATCCTACTTGACTTCCGTTACTCCATTCCAGCCACACTGGCCTTCAGGATCTTCCAGAAAACACCATGAACATCCTTTCTCAGGGCCCTTGTAAGATCTGTTCCCACAGCCAAGAAAGCATCCAACAAATATCCACATGCTTCATCCCCGTACTTTACTCAGGTTTCTGCTCAAATGCTACCTTACTTCCCTAGCCCACTTAGGGGGGCACCCATGTGACTCCATCAACTTACCCTGCATCCTGGTTCTTCATGGCACTGCCACTGCCTGACATGACACTGCAATATGCTCATTCAGTGTCTGTCTCCCCACTAGGATATGGCTGGATCTTGTTCTCTTTTATTCATCATGGCACCCTTCAGACTAGAAACATCAGGCATACATTAGGTGTTCAACAAGTATCTGCTGAACAAATGAATACATAGACACATATACTTTTTTAATGTAAATTAGAGGAGCCATGTTGGCTTTCTTTGAATATTTTACCAAAATAGTGACTATAGATTTATGTTTATTTTGTAGGCATGCACTTTATTACTAAAGGATACATTTTTCAAGCCAAAAGAGTGAGAAAAAAGATGATACAGATATTAGTACACCAAACAACACACTGGAGGAAAAGAAGGAAATAGAGCAGAACTGGGTCCCCCAAGAACACGGAGAAGATAAAGAAGCCTAAATGATGGAGTAAATAAACAATTTGGATGATTACAGGAGAGACCAGACAAATAAATGACCTAATTACAAAATTATTTTCCAAGTTGGTGCTCAATGAATGCTGAATAAAGAGGGTAATGATAATGTAGTATAGGTTATGCTTGGTGAATCTTCAAACTCTGCATAGCTCAGACCATGAATTGAAAAAAAAATATTTTTCCACAAGGAAGATTACATTATAAATATAATTTTAATAACCAATAGTTGGATATTAACATCATGATTTTTTAGAGGACCCTGTATTTCCAGCTATAGGTGATAATTTTTATTTATTCAATCATAAGCCATAACTTGGGTCATAAACTTGAATGCCCATAGGAGTCAGGCAGGCAATGTAAATGAGAGAAATGGCCAGCACACAGGCTGAGGCCACCTGGAGGTGGCGTGCCATGTCCCTTCCAATGGTATCAGGGCTACTCAGCTCCAGCCAGATGAGCACCCGCATTGCTGGGAAAACTGGGCTTTCTGGTAAGATCTCTTAATTTTTACTGTTGGCAACGAATTCAAGCATTTTATAGAAGCCATGCAAACAAAACACATTTGCAGCCACCATCAGTCTTCAGTTTGTGATTTCTGATAAACTGCTCAAATATAAAATCCAACTGGAGGGCCAGAAGCAGTATGTCTACTTTCTAATTATCTGACCAAATTCCAGAAAAAAAAATATTTGCTATCTACACAAATCCAGATCTTTGTTAGCTTTAAATGAGGCAAATTAAGGAAAATCTGAAATACTCGAGTCAAAAGATAGCCATTAAGAGCTTTAAAATGAAACATTAATAATGAAATGGCTTCAATTTTTTCCATAGACTACTAAGGTTACATGACTGATAATTTAGTTATCAGGTATTTGTTAAATAACAAGTTTCCAATCAACACATGAAGTACTTAAAAAGAAAAGTAAAGATTTGTCTGGCAGATTTACTTTCTAATCTATTAGTTTAACTAAAAAACAAGCCTATAATTAACATACAAATCACAGACCATTAGTATTAATGAATTTAACATCTGTGCTTTCAAATGCAAGTGAACCTTAAAGGGCCATATCTTGCAAAGATCACTCAGCTTGTTGAGGATGGACTTGGTGAGTGAATCCAGCAACTGCCTAGCATGCTAGCAAACTAGCATCTCTCTGCAGCTTTGTTGTTTTCTATTCCTCATCACATACCAAAAAATTTTTTACTAAATGTCTAAAAGAGGGGCCAAGCATCATGGCTCATGCCTGTAATCCTAGCATTTTGGATTGGGAGGCCAAGTCAGGCAGATCACTTGAGCTCAAGAGCTGAAGAACAGCTGGGCAACATGGCAAAATCCTGTCTCTAGAAAAAAATTTAAAAATAAAAAAAAATTATCTGGGTGTGGTGACATGCACCTGTACTCCCAGCTACTCAGGAGGCTAAGGTGGGAGGATCACCTGAGTCTGGGGAAGTCGAGGCTGTGGTGAGCCATGATTGTGCCACTGTACTCCAGCCTAGGTGACAGAGTGAGACCCTGTCTCAAAATAAAACAGGTTCATTAAATTTTTCAGTCATGCTTTACTGCCCTCTGTGATCAGATTTAAATTTTACCACAGTAACAGCATATTGGGGGATTCACAAAATTATTTGCATGTTTTCCTTATTAATGCCAAGGTATACCTCACCTATTGGCATTCAGTGAAAGCAATCCTTATCTTCACAAAGACTCCCAGTGCCAGGAGGCATTTCCACCCTCACCAGTTCTATCTCCACCTAGTTTCACGTGTCTTCCTGCCTGCCTATGAGCCAACTCCACTTGCATTTGTGCCCTGGTTCCTACTCCCCATTGAATCTACTCTCCTACTCATCAAGTCTGACAAAACTCAGCTCTCTCTTTCTTGGCTTCCTAGCTCAGCCTGCAGGCCTGGCAGGATGCTATACCAGTTTGGGTCCACTTGTAAATGACAGACACTATGGTAGCTGGTTTAAGCAAAACAGTATTTTATTGCCAGGTATTAAGTGCTTAACACAATCACCAAAGAAAAAGGCGGAATAAACTAAGCTAAGCGTCCAGGAACAGCTCCCATTATCATACATCCTTTCCTGTGATCTAAAAAGCTCCTCTCTCCAATGCTGATAGTAGAACCATACCTCCTGCATCAGGACAGGAAGAGCACTGGAGCCTGCAGGAAGCCAGAGAATCAGGAAGTTAAGACCTTGCACCTCCCTTCTAGCTCCCCTGTAATAGATCAAGTCCCTCACCGGTGGTTCTTACAGGAGCAGTCATCTTATTCTTTGTAGTTTTGACTATTGCCCACTCTCGTTCTCCTGCCTGAAAGCCTCCCATGGCCCTACATGCCTGTTGTAAATCCCTTAGGCAATCATTTACAGCTTCTTTACAATCTCTATATACCTTCTTGACAACAGAACACTTTTCAAATCCACAAGCATCCCCCTCTGTGTTGTATCTCCCGCCTTTTCATACTTTGTCCCTTGTCTGGAGTGGTCTTTGCTATCTTTCTTCATTCTCCAAACTCCTACTTATTTTTCAAAAACTACATTAAATGCCACTCCCACTGTGAAAGTACCTCAAGTTGACATGCTCAAGGCTCCCTTTCACTTTCTTCCCTACTCTTAGAGCACTTAATACTTAGTGTTGTACTGGGAATTCTAGACTCCAAGTATTTTCTTACACATGACTCCTTCATTTCACTGTAAATGGGAATCATGACTTTTAGAAGCATATCTTTTTAAACCCTAAGTCTTTAGACTAACTCCACATAAAGCTATACTAAATAAATGATCAGAGTACCCGCCAGGTTTGTGGCATTTCCAACCAGGGGGAAAAAAAACTCCAAATTCCTAAATATAATCAAGACAAGCTATTTCTCAGGCACACGTTTTTAAAATTCAGTAAACTTTCAGAATATGCAAATGACAATAAAACTTCCCTTCTGCACATTAGAGTGACAGTTACAAGAAAATGACATAAAACTGCTCCCTGAGGAACCATCTCAAGATAGCATTAGATACTCAGGGTTGTCACTATGAAGGGTACCATCTAAGTCATATTTTTTTCAGCTTTAGTAACAAAGATAGCACAGTTACCAGGATTTTTCGTTATCATCTTTGCCTTCAGAACTTTATTTGGCCTGGCCCTGAGAGCAGAAAAGAATCTGTTACAAATTTAAGCACATGATGGTAGAGGACTACTGGGTTTCAAGCAGATACGTATGAGGACGTGGATTTGTAGTCCATGGGGCCTCACCTTCTCCAGGATACCAATGGAGCTGCTCCATCCCTGAATTTTCCTGTGTAAGCAACAGCCCTATCCCAGTTCTTGAACACAGGATGAGTTACTTGCTCAAGTTCCATTCAGTCTCAGAGTCTGTCCCAGATGTTGGGGCTAATGAGAGCTTTTAGAGTCTGTGAGAACCCTGAGGCAGGTGGGAGAAGTCAGGGTACTTCCACACAATTGATACTGTTGGAGTTTCCTCAGGCATATAGTATTGCAGGGACGTGAGGCAGTCATGTTACTCTGCATACTTAGAGGAACAACTCTGGGTCAAATTAACGTCCAAGCAAACTCCATTGCCAATCTGCAGGGCAGAAAATCATTCATCATCGCCAGTAAAAAAAAAAAGTCCCCACTTTCTGGCTTCTGCATGTATTCAGCTAGTCAAGTGTCAGCATAGAGCCCAGAAGTCATATGCTTTGTGGCTTTCATTTGACAACTGCATTTCTAAGCCTATGGTTGCAGGCAAGACAACATTTGTAATTGTCTTGTTGGCTCAGGGTAAAACAAATACACATTTAGATCACAACAGATAAATGCTCCCTCTGAATTAATCACACAAGGGAGGCCAGAAAACACACATCTATCAGGGAAATTGAATCTCACAGTGGCAAACCCACAAAGAAAACAGAACTACTTGAAATAGAAGGAAATCATAGAATATTAATGGTATACTTCGAGTGGGAGCTCTTGTTAGGAAACAAGACCATAAATGGAAGCAAATAGATAAAGCTAACTGAGAATGCCTGAAGGGGAATGGCAGTCTCAGAGTTGTGTTTCTGCTGAATCCCTCCCACCCCAGCTAGTAGGACCACACTGATTACAGTGCCAATATAATTTATTTTAAACTGTAACTTTTGCAGGCCCACTGTATGCTTGGCATAGAAGACTATGAAACACACTTCCATATCCTACTAGCAGGAGAGAGAAGCATAAGCTCTCTTGGTGAAAGGTCCTCACTACAGAAGCCATAAGTAGACTTTTCCCCTTTTCTTCTAACACATACATTTTCTTCTGCACATCCAATGTTGTTCTGTTCAGAGAAGAGCTGGTTACGTTTGAAGATGGTGTAGAGCAGGGAGAGAAGGGAGAAAACAGGTTTTGTAAGAAAGCAGAATCTGTAAACAGAATTACTACCTAACCCCAGTACTGGCCCTTATCGTGGAAGGTGAGCAGAATAATCCATTATTAAAAAATCTCAATGTTATCTGAGCAAGCACATCAAGGGAATCCAGAAGAAGGCATACAGAGTCCTTTACTTCAAGTTGGAGTCATTTGTCTAACCATACTGAGTTTTCCTGGAGGTTAACAGAAAGGGGTCTTTCAATTTAGAGGCCTTCAGGAAGGATGGCATATGAGGGTCCACAGGGAAAAACTCCCTATCCTTTGGGTTCTCACCCATTCCTTTTACTTTCCTTACTTTCCTTTCTCTTCCTTTCCCTTCCCTTCCCTATTCTCATAGGTCCACCTCTCCAGGAAAAACACTCTAAGATGGAGATTTGCATTCAGGAACTTTATTGGGAAGTGCTTGAAGAATCACAGCTGTGAAGGGTAAGAGAAACAGGCCTGGGCAGAAGTTGAACTCAAGCAACAGAAGCCTCAGACAACTCCACAAGGAACTACCAAGCCGGATGGCCCTTAAGTAATGCCTCCAGTGAGTCCTGGCAGTGCCAACTTGATTAGAGAAGGGTTGTAACCTTGGGCTAAGCCGCTCCCTTCAAGCAAGGGCAACTTCTGAGAGAGGAAGTTGTGAGCCTTCAGCAGCCAATGCAGTGTTAGCAGCTGGAGACGGAATAAGTCCGTTCTGAAGGGGAAATCTCAGTGGCCCATCACAGCTCCATTTGCTTTTCTTATTTTTCCCTTCCCTTTCCTTCCCTTTTCTTCTTTTTCCCATGATCTTGAGCCCTTGCATTCCTTTGATCTCCTTTCCCCAGTGTCCTAGTTCTTATTCCCTTTGGTTTATGGGACAAGTTTGTAATAATTCCATTCCATCTAGCTCCACTAGGATGGGGTAAGCCTACAGCACAATCAACCTTTCACAGTGATAATATGTAATTTCTCTTAGCAGATCTGCAGTAAATTTTCAAAAGAAAATTATTCTTTTTACAAGAATATTCACTCTCACAACTCCTATTTGACATGATATTAGAAGTTCTAGCCAGAGCAATCATGCAAGAGAAGGAAATAAAAGGCATCCAAATACAAAAAGGAAGTCAAACTATTTCTCTTCACTGACAGTATGATTTTATACCTAAAAAACTCTAATGACTCTACCAAAAGGCTCCTTGAACTGATAACTGACTTCTATAAAATGTCAGGATACAAAAACAATGTACAAAAATCAGCAGCATTTCTATACACCAATAATGTTGAAGCTGAGAGCCAAATCAAGAATGTAATCCCATTTGCAATAGCCACACAAAAAATAAAAGATCTAAGAATACATCTAACCAAGGAAGTGAAAGACCTCTACAAAAACTACAAATCACTGCTGAAAGAAATCATAGATGACATAATGGAAAACCATTCTATGCTCACAGACTAGAAGAACCAGTATCATTAAAATGTCCCTGCTTCCCAAAGCAATCTACACATTCAATGCTATTCTTACCAAACTACCAACGTCATTTTTCAAAGAATTAGAAAAAAAAAATTCTAAAATTCATACAGAACAAAAAAGAGCCTGAATAGCCAAAGAATTTCTAAGTAAAAAGAACAAACCTGGAGGAATCACATTATCTGACTTCAAACTACACTATAAGGTTACAGTAAACAAAACAGTGGGGTACTGGTTTAAAAAAAACAGACACATAAACCAATGGAATAGAATAGAGAACCCAGAATTAAAACTGCACACCTACACCCATCTGATCTTCAACAACATTAACAAAAATAAGCAATGGAGAAAGAACTTCATATTTCATAAATGGTGGTGGGATAGCTGGCTAGCCATATGCAGAAGAATGAAACTGGACCCCGATCTTTTACCACAAATAGAAATTAACTCAGGATGAATTGAAGATTTAAATGTAAAATCTCAAACTATAAGAATCCTAGAAGAAAACATAGAAAACACCATTCTGACATTGGCCTTGGTAAAGAACTTATGAGTCAGTCCTCCAAAGCAATTGCAACAGAAACAAAAACAGACACCTGGTACTTAATTAAACTAAAGAGCTTCTGCACAGAAAAAAGAAAACAAAACAAACAAACAAATAAAACAAAAAAACCTACCAACAATATAAACAGACAAGCTATAGAATGGGAGAAAATAGTAGCAAACTATGCATCTGACAAAGATCTAATATCCAGAACCTATAAGGGACTTAATTCAACAAGCAAAAACAACCCCATTAAAAAGTGGACAAAAGACAGTAACAAACATATCTCAATAGAAGACATACAAGCAGCTAACAATCATATGACAAAATGGTCCACATCAGTAATCATCAAAGAAATGTAAAGCAAAAACACAATGAGATACCATCTCACACTGGTCAGAATGGCAATTATGTAAATTAGTTTATCCACTGTGGAAAGAAGTTTGGAGATTTTTCAAAGTACTTAAAACAGAACTACCATTTGGCCCAGCAATCCCATTACTGAGTATATATCCAAAAGAAAACAAATTGTTCTACCTAGAAGACAAATGCTCTTGTATGTTCATCGCAGCGGTATTCACAATGGCAAAGACATGGAATCGACCTAGGTGCCCATCAGTGATAAACTGCGTAAAGAAAATGTAGTACATATAACCATGGAATACTATATAGTCACAAAAAAGAATGAAATCATGTCCTTTACAGCAATTTGGATGCAGCTGGGGGCCATTATTCTAAGAAAATTAATGCAGCATCAGAAAATCAAATACTGCATGTTGTCACTTAGAAGTGGGAGCTAAACATTAGGTACTTATCGGCATAAAGATGGGAACAACAGACAGGAGGACCACTAGATGGGAGAGAGAAGGAAGAGATGGAAGGGCTGAAAAACTATCCATTGTATACTAAGCTCACTACCTGGCTGAGGGGATCATTTGTACCCCAAACCTCAATGCTATACAATATACCCATGTAACTAACTGCACATGTACCTCATGAAACTAAAATAAATCTTTTAACTTATTTAAAAAATGTTTTAAAAAGAAAATTGTAATTTTTATCTAAAGTCCACACTACCAAATGTGTACTATACATTACCTTAGCCTTAGTATATGCCATGGGCCCAGTAGGAGTTATTAACCTAAAAGTCTCCACTTCTTCCACCTTAAGACAAGAAACTACATGTCCTCTTTGGGTTGCCCTAACTTTGCAGGAGCCATGATCATGGTTGAAGAAAAATAAGTGTTAACACATTAAGTGTCTTAAGTATCTTAACTGAATCAAAATATGAAAAGTAACAATATTATAACAGGTCTCATATATTAAGCATATGCTAAGCTCTACTGCTGGATACTTCTAATATACTGTATCATATAATATTTATAATATCCTTAACAGGATTATATTATTCCCATTTATAAGTAAGGAAACAGAAACTTAGAGAAGCTATGAACTTGCCTGTGATGACACAGGTAGGAAGTGCTAAAGGCTGGATATGGAAGAAATGATTAGCTGTCACTAAAATCCATGTATCTCATCCATATGTTGAGTGGTCTCTTTGAGAAAACTGTCCAGTCAAGGACCATATGTTCCTGTCGTCTTTGTCCCTAGCTAGGTCATGTGGCTAGTTCCAGTTAAATGAATGTGAACAGAAGTGATATATGTCACTTGGACATTTGGCATTCTCCATTCTCTGCCTGCAAACCATATGCAGTGGTCTCAAGACTTAGGGGAAGGCATAGCCATGAGACAGGGGTCTAGATCCATGAATCACCAAGTAGAGGAAAGCCAGCATCAACCATGAACATTACATTAGACAATTTAAATGTGACAACTATACTTTTGCTGTGCAAAGTCACTTTAATTTTGCAGCTTACTTGTTGTAGCAACTAGCATTACCCTAATTAGTACAGGATGAAGCCTAGACTTCCATCTATATAGTTGTTTATTCATTCAACTAAACATTATTTGAGTAACCTCTACCAATTAGGTATATATTCAACATTGGGGATGTAAAGATGCACATAACATAGTCACTTTCTTCTAGAAGTTCATGGAATAATAAAGAAAAGAGATTATTCACAACATTATGGAAACATTTGGTCTCATTTCTCCCCTGTGTAGACATTCATAAGCTGACATTCATGTGGTAATCTTATTTGTACTTATTTTTCTAAATTTATTGTATTAATACAAATTCTTCTCATGTGGATTTTCTAACAGAAAGACCTATTTAAGAAAAAAAAATCCCTGAAATCAATTCTGGAGAGGTGTTGCTTAAAATGTAAAGTCAGGCAATGTATTCAGTAATTACTAGTAACTGTCCTAAAAATAATATTTTGAGAGTTGGTTAACTTTCATCCTATGCCTTCAAAAACTGGTTGGTAAAATAAATAGGTTAAAAAATACATTAAGTGTAGGCTCAAGAAAAAGTGGCATTTTTTTTCTTTCTTAATCTCACTTTATACCTTCTTGTCAAAGGGAAAAGCCAAATAGAACAAAATAGATAAAAGAAATGTATATACACACATGAATGCATTCCTCACTCCCTCCACCATTTCACCACTTCCCCAATCTCTGAAGCTGGCCCAGAATATTCCCCATTCCTGTTCTAATTGTTGCCACCGGTAGAAAAACCTTTTTTATCCTCCTATGTCTTATCCATCTTTCTAGCTCTATCCATCCCTCCACATCCACTTGCATACCACTCTGCCTACACTCCAAGTATTCCAGCCTGTGCTATTCTTAATTTTTCTTCTTTTTTTTTTCTGGCAATTCTACATTTACCACATAGCTGTGATTAAGAACCTAATTGTTCTCTAAGCATTTTTTTTTTTACATTTACATCTTCCAACGTGACTGCAAACTCCTTAAAGACAGAAAATGTGACCTGACTTTTTTCTCCACATGCCTAGGAACATACTGAGCACATATATAACCAAAAAAGAAATGCCTAATGAGCAACCAGCTGATTAACTGACCATTCCTGGGTGATCTCATGGGGCCATGTGAAAAGAAGTGTTTTAATAATATGCTATTTTTAGCAAACATTTAGCAACAGGACTGATGACAAGGGCTGAAGAAAGAGCACCATGCTAATTAAAAGCAAGGCAATCTTAGTTCTACTTCCATTTCAACACCTGTGTGGCCTTGGGTATAGAATTTACATAAACATCTCTGAGCCTCAGTTTCTTAGTCTTTAAAAAGGGAATAATAATACCTTCCTCTGAGGATCAAAACAGGTTTAACTGAGGAAAGCCCTTCAAAACTTTGGCTTTAAGAGATTTCCTTATGTATTGAATTAGTGAGTAACAGAATACAGTCATTCTCGTCCAAAGCAATTCTAATAAGCATCCTAGTAATGAATGACCAAAGAGGGATTACCTCTCAGAACAAAGGAGTACTCCCTTCTAAATCCATACTTCTCCCAAAAGCAACTGACTAAATTAATGAAAGATGTGATGCATTTAAATTTGTGCCCTTTGCTTTTGCAACCTGATTCTGCAAACTGCTGAAAAGTCACCTCTCTAAGGGAACCAGGAGGGCAATGGTGGATTGTCTGGTCACAAGCCCAAGCTACGAACAACATGGAGAAGTGTCTCCTGCCACGGCATTGCTCATTAATTGTCCCATATAAGGCGTGTCATGGGGGGAAGAGTGAGCTCTTCCAAGATGCAGCAGGGAGGCTACAGAGGCAGGGGGAGCCCAGCAGCAGGGGTCTCCTGCTGCTCTGTCAACAAGCTCCAGGCCTCACTGAGGGCCCTAGGCTCCCTCAGAGAGCTTTATTCTTCTGTCATCTGTGACTCACCCTCCTCTCATTAATGCATGTCCTGGGGTCTTCTCTTCAGAAGCTGAGGCAGCATTCTTCAAGACAGTTCTCCTAATTGATGGAGGAGCACTGGGAGGTGTACATTCAAGCAGAAGCAAATGTTGACATAGTTCCTTTCCTTACCCCTCTTCTCAGCAATACACACAAGACCCCTAGGGCACAGTTTCCTTGGATGTGCATTAATACTGGCTGCCTCCCTTTTTTATATTCAGTATCTCAATGGTCTCTTCATCACCACAGAGTGGGTTAGTAGCAGAGGCTCCAGGGTAAGCCTGCCAAGAATTGAACCCTGGTCCTGTGTAAATTTGGGCAAGTTACTTCATTTTCTGCCTCCTGACCTATAAATTCAAAGTAACAGCATCTTCCATACAGGGTTATTATGATAATTAAATAACATAATGTATGTAAAGTACTTCCAAGCACAGGCCCTGCCGTGTAAAATAAGTACTTAGTATTATCAGCTATCCTCTTTGATCACCTATAATCTGGTTCCTATTTGTATCAATCCCATAAAACCGTTCTCTCTCAGAAAATGCTTCCGTATCCTCTTGCCATCATAATCCTACCATTTGACTCTTCTTCTATTCCCTCTGCTGCTTTTAACCGTGATGTATCAGTTTATACGACACCAGAATACCAAGCACTCTTTCCACTGGTCAAGATTGTACTTGGGACTTTTGTGCAAAAATTCAGAGCACTACAGACCACTTGGAAAATTCACTACTACCTTCCATTGTATTCTAACCTTGATGTGATCTGAAAGTATAAATTTGTACGAAAATAAGGGAAAAAATCCCCACTCTATCAATGATGGGGGAAAAAAATGCTGCAATGTGATTTTCAGCCACAATCACTTCCATTGTTTCCCACCTATCCTCACAAATTTAAGAAAAAAGCTTATTTTCATCTGCTTTTAGCAGATACAAAATTTAAGAAGAAAAAAAATGTCCTTCTACACAGTATTTATGTAGCCACCACCAGTTAATTCCCATTATAATTAAAGTGATAACTACTGGATTTTCAGTTTCAAGACAATAGATATTTCCAATATATTTCATTTCAAGACAGTCTTGCTCTGTTGCCCAGGCTGGAGTGCAGTGGTGCGATCATGGCTCTCCATAGCCTCAATCTTCTAGGCACAAACAATCTTCCCACCTCAGCCTCCTGAGTAACTGGGACTACAGGTGTGTACCATCAAACCCAGCTAATTTTTAAATGTTTTTGTGGAGACAGGATCTCGCTATGGTTCCCAAGTTGGCCTCAGACTCCTGGGTTCCAGCCATTCTCCTGCCTAGGCTCCTCAAAGTGCTAAGACTTCAGGCATGAGGCACTCCACCCAGCCCAACCTCTCTCATCTTAAACATCACCCAAACACTTAAGGAAATAAGAATCAGAAATAGAAAGTCAACTTTCATCCCTTTTGGAGACAGTTTTAATTGTGAACTAGAACATAACATGGCCGAAAGCAATAGAGAAATAGATGGCTCACCAGAGAGGAGTTGGGACACAGCTAAGTGCTTGCAAAGGGAGGCAATGATGAGAAGTGAGTTGTGGAAATGTCCACAGAATCCAGACAGGCTAGGAGCACAAATGCCTCTGAAGGTGGGAAGAGGCTGGGTCTGGCTCCTGCTCTCTTAGCCCTGCAGGAGGAGGTAAGGGTCCAGACTCAGAGACAAGAGGTAGAAGGTCAAGTGGAGGTGACACATACAAGTGAAAACAGGGAGATGAAATGAAAGTCAGCAGACTGCACAGAATGAACCGCCAGATGATTGGAGGAAACTTCTTTAGCAACACACAGCCCCCTTCAGCCAAAATACTACAGATTCTGACATTTGAAGGTCCCTGCTGAAAAAGCCATGTCATCCTAATGGCCCTACAGTGAAGTCCACCAGTTGAAAAGTCCAGTGAATAGACACAAAACCTCCCCCTCAGCTTTCCAAAGATTTTTTCTTAAATATGAATAGACAGTCAAGGACTCCAGACATATTGGAAAAGTCGGCAATATTAAAGTGAGACAAGCAAATCAATAATTGAGAAAATAAAAGAAACTCACAAGAAACAGATACAATACAGGAAAAAAAGAAAACTTCCAAGACACTCTAATCAGAAGTCTCAGGAATTCTGACTTTTCTCCCCAACATGCATAGGGATAGACACACTCTTGGCACCAGTCCCCTCCTGTATGGAGGATGTATTAGCATGTCTACTGGGAAAGGAAAAAAAGTAAGTAGTTTAAAAGTAACTTTTTAAAAACTTGCATCTATGAAATTAAAACATGATGCTATAAAAAAAACTTTTTTAATAGAGTTATTTTAGGTTCAGTCTTTAAAATAGTGCTAAAATTTAAAATAAGAAACAGCAAAAAGGGAGCAAGATTAGGTCAAGGAATTCACCCAGAAAGAAAAACAAAATGACAAAGCAATAGAAAATAGGGCAGAAAACTTAAGAAAGTTAGAGGTTCAATCCAACCAATAAAAGTTCTAGAAGAGAGAACAGAGAAATCATTGATGGAGAAATTCTGAAATAATCCAAGGAAATTTACAGAACTGAAAGACATTAATTTCTTGATTAAAAGATGAAACGAATGAAAAGGTAATCCATACTGAGGATAGCATTGTGAAATTCAAGATTATCAGAGATCTTAAAGGTTTCCAACAAGGGAAAACAGGTCACAGGCAAAGGATCAGGAATAAGAAATACATCCATCTTCTTAAAGGCAACATTACAAGCTAGATATTAATGTAGTCGTATCTTCAAAATTCTAAGAGAAAATTATTTGCAACCAAGGATTGTCAATTTAGCCAAACTATTAATCAGGTATAAAGGTAGAATAAATACTCTTTTTCAAACACTGGAGTCTCAGAACAGTTACCTCTCGTGACTTCTCAGGAAGCTAAAGAAGGATGAATACAATACATACATACTAAAAAAAAACAAAAACAAAAACAAAGAACTAAAAACCCGTCGTGGCATCCTGAACACAAGGGAGAGAAGCAAAGTGAATTAGGCAAACACCAGTCTGTAACAGGCTCCGGGAGAAACCAATCTAGGATGAAAGAGAGTAGTTGAAAGGTACAGGTGTCTCAAAAAAAGTGGATATGATAGATTATATGACAGGTTTGATTATAAGAAAAAATTTAAGAGAGACATTTGACAAAGCTCTTGTAGGGTATGGGAGGAGTTGGGCCAGAGATTTAAAGGCAGTGAAGCAGATTTAAAAAAAAAAGAATAAGGCAGTTATTACATCCAGGAAAAACAGAACATTATAAAATAAAGCTATGAGATCATAGCCTATTATTTACCTAGTAAAAACAAAACAAAAAAATCCCCATGAATATGGATTTAACCAAATATTATAAAATAACTATATTTAAAGGATATAGGAGGTGAGGGATAAGATTCCAACTTCATAATATAGGAAGTCAAAGAACAAGAAAAGAGCTGTAAACAGTTCATTACTGTTGGAGAATGGTCTTGAGTTGGGGCAGGGAAGAAGGTGACTGCTATTTTTGTATATATGTTTTTTAGTACTTTTTGGCTTTCATAACCATGTGCATGCCTTTGTGTGATAAATACTTAAATTTAAGTAAAATAATTGGATAAAATTATAGTATAGTTAACCTTGTACCATTTCTTTTCTGCTACTTAAAAATTTCTAACATGCACTAGGGAAATTTTTTGAAACCCTCTCCATTGGAACTAAGCAATGCATTTGTACTAAGCTTATTTCATTTAAAAGATTTAGTTATAAATTATTAATTGCTCCCCTCATCTATCCTTTCTACCTACAAATTACCAAAGTCCAAAGCTCTTTGCAGCCATCTTTCTTTTTCATATCATTATTATTCACTCATGACTCTAGATGTTTAGAAGTGACACAGAATACAGAATATCTTTAAGACAGAGGATCACAGAAATCACATGAAATCTCCTTCCCCTTATTCCATTCCCCATTGCTAAATCAGGAAAGAAATGTTGGCATTTGTCCAGAACCATCTACCACATGACCTTAAAACTTTCAGCAGTGATGGTTATCATTTTTATCATACTATCACTAGGATTAATTATACACTCTAAGGATTGTGAAAAATAAATACTGGGAGCCAGCAATTTGCTAGGTGTCACGGCTAACATGAAGTTAGAAAGGATTCTCCCAAGAATTTATCAGAAGGACAAAAAAAAAGTAAAGGTTAAATCAGGGGTTCTGAACCACTTTTCTCCCCAGTATGGCTAAGGGATAGAGCACTCTCCATGACTCAGAGACTCATCAGTCACCTCCCCTTACCCAAGGGGGGCATAATGGCCTCTCTTCTAGTGGAAGAAGAGAGCTAAGTAGCTTGAAAAAACCCCACAGGTAATTCTAGATGGCCCTGTGTCCTGCTGCCCCCCACTCATAGCTGTCTTTACTTTGCTCGCCTTCCCTCTGCACTTTGCTCCTCTCAACTGAGATAACTCATTTAGAAATCAAATTAAGAAGAAGGTATATGTCACTATGGAGCAGAAGAAAGGAGGTCAGAGCAACTCAAACATAGAACATTTTACAACCTGCCTCCACCACCTCATGCCAAGACTGATGTTAAGACCACGGAATGATTACAAAAAGAGGGACTGTAGCCTGCAGGAGACAACTTCTGACAGTTGTCCCATCATCAGCCCAGACACAGGACTCCCATTTCCCTTCCCCAGCCCAGATCCAACAAGGGACTCAGCACTTTCTCATTCTCTCTCCCTCACCCTTCCCATACCTGCTTCCTAAGCAAACTTGAGTGCTTTGGTTAATTATTAAAAGAGTAATAAGAACAGCCAACATTGACTGGACTCTTATTACAACTCAACATTTTGTGAAACAAAATTTCACATGTCATTTGAGATTTTGTTCACAACATTTAGATATATGAACACAAACATAAGGTAGTGGAAGGTTTTCCAACACTTTCACAGATTCGTGTTCTAGCCTAAGGTAAATCATACACAATTTCACATGGCTTGTTTTTTCACCTGCTAAACAAAAAGAACAAAGGGACACTCAGATATGTCTCTGGCCCTCTTCTCTACATGCCCCTTCTTACCCTTTACCCTCAATGATTCCATCAGAACAACTCTGACTTTTAGACCATGCTAACTTCCACTGTAAGACTGCATGTGAAACGCACTTGAAAATGGCAGGTAAGGCTCCCTTTCAACTCCAGCAAGACCTTCACTCCAACACTGCTTGTCAACCAGTCACACTTTGGCATAATGTTTCTCCTAGGCTGACTGCATGGTCTATACATTTACGTCTATGTTAGAGATGTCTGTCTGCTCTGATTCCTTAAAAGATAATACAGGGCATTGCCATCCAGCCTGGTTCAACCTTTCTCTGCACACTCTACCCAATCTAATTGTCCCCACCCCACCCCACAACATACCCTTTGCATTAGTCACTAAAGCACCTGGCATTAGCTCATCATTCCAGGTTATTTCATGTCTCTATGCCTTTGCTGATGCTGCTTTTTCCTCCTCAGCACGACTTCTGTCTACCAATGTCCATTTTGAAAACTCAAACTCGTCTTTTAATGGTCAACCCAAATACTACTTTCTATATGAAGCCTTTTCTGATTTCTCCTGGCAGGATTAATTACTCTTGTTTTTGTATTCTATATATTAAAATGATAATTATAAAACATAGTTCACTGCTTATATATCTAT
The DNA here is from genome assembly GCA_963573385.1 of Cacajao melanocephalus. Lineage (NCBI taxonomy): Eukaryota > Metazoa > Chordata > Mammalia > Primates > Pitheciidae > Cacajao > Cacajao melanocephalus. Next base: position 76,166 of record CAUYLG010038531.1, read on the forward strand.
TTCCTATGCTACTTTAGATTCGGGGGTACGTGGGAAGGTTTGTCACATGGGTAGACTGCATGATGCTGAGGTTTGAGGTCACCACCTAGGGTCCCATCACCCAGGTAGTGAGCACAGTAACAATAGGTAGTTTTCAGTCTTTGTGCCCCTTCCTCCTTCTCTCCCTGCTTCTACCAGTCCCCAGCGTCTATTGTTCCCATCTTTACATTCATGAGTACCCCATATTCAGCTCCCACTTACAAGGGAGAATATGAAGTATTTGATTTTGTTTCTACTCTAATTCACTCAGGATAATAGTCTCCAGCTTCAAAGCATATTTATGAGTGATAATCAAAGTAGTTATTATTACCAACTCCCTGACTTTTTTATTTTTAAAACAGATAAAAAAACCTGAGGCTTGGAGGGGTTATGTATCTTGACTGGCACCAAAAGCTTTGTAAGTGATAGTCATGGCACTATGTTTCTTGGTATCTACAGCAGATGCTGTGGCTGTCTCACACATCTCTCCTTTATTAGGTCAGTTTACCGTACATCTCTCAGCAACTTGTGCGTGTTGCTGCTAAGAGCCCATAGCTGCACCTTTCTCCAGAGAATTTCCCTCCATGTTAATGCTTGGGAGATTATATACAACCACCCCAGGAGCCTCCCACAGTGAATGACTGGCTGATACAGGGGTACCAAAGCCCAGCCATCCTGGTGACATTCAAGCTCTGAAGTTCCCTGTGCCATCAGGCTGAGACTAGACTTCAGCTGAAACACATCCTTGCTTATCTTGGTTCCCTCCCCATCCTATTCCCTCACTTCCTTACAGGTCCTTGCACATCCCAGTCTCTATCAAATCTAACCTCGGATAAGAACTACATTTTATGATTCCAAGTCCAGTGGCTTTCCCACTGCAGAGTGAGTGTGGCTAAGCAAATGTGGAAGATGCTGGATACTAGTCCCTTACTTATCAATGCTGGTAACCTGATTCAGCATAGACATTTTTTCTCTATCTCAGAAAAATCATGTAAATGTGTTTCTCAGTCTATCTTATGGTTATGTCTGTCTCAAATAAGGACAATGATGTTATGCTGTTATATATAAACATTTAAGTATTTCAATTAATATGTTGTAATGGGATCATTTTATTTCACATTAGATCATTTGCTAATTACAAAAATGTTATAAATCCAAAGTGCATATTAAAGAAACTCAAAGGTCTCTGAAATTAATGTCTCATTTTATAGCAGTATATAAAATAATTCATCAGCTCAGAAATAGCTGCCTACAAAATGATATCATTATTACCTTCTAAGTTTTCCCATACTATTCTCTTCCTTCAGGCCTAAAATGAAGTAAATTTTATAAACTTTAATTTTCCAAAAATTTTCATGAAAACCACAGTTCATTCTGTTAGCAAGTGTCCCTGGGAAATGATACCTACATCAGCCAAGGTCTAAATAGGAAATCAGAAACCACTTTACATCTAAAACAGAGACTTTAACAGAGAATTGGTGGTATAGGCAATGGGAGAGCTGCTGAGAGCCAAACAGGAAAGTCAGGCAGCCCAGAGATTATCAGCAGCAGAAAGTCACTACCCTCCTCCCCAAGCTACAGACATAAGGGAAATGGCAGACATTGAGGTCACCTGGAGGAAGCTGGGGGGCCCTGACAAAGAGGAACATGAGAATCAATTTAACCTGCAAAGTTTGATCCTACTGTTACAGGGGCAGAGAAGAAGAAAGGCAAGGCAGGCATGTGCAGGCAAACAGGACTGGGATTAGCACATTGCCAAGGTGCAATTGCAAGAAAGAGCATCAGAAACAATAAAAGGCCCCCACCTGAGAAGCAGCACACGTAGAGATCATTGCCTGGAATTCTAGCACCAGAGAACAAAACAAGGGGGAGTCTTGTCTTTGATTTTGCAGCTAATGAAATTATAAATCAAAACCACAGGGCGAGTCTTCCTACTCAGGTTTGTAGCAGCACTCATGAGTATTTCAGGAAACCTCACTAGCATCATTAGGATCAGCTTGAGGAACAGTCTAGGCAGCTTTGCATAAAAGCGTATTTCCCATCAAGCAGAAGAAAAACTTACCCAGTTTTTTTATCACTGTGTTCTTTTTCTTGTCAGCTAACCTCCAAGCCCTTCCATAAAAATGTAAATATTTGCTGCCTATCTGCTGTGGTAGGCTTATTTAAAGGATTATTGATCTTAAAAATATGTTTCTACATTTTGGGTGAAAATCATAGTGTGAACACTACATATTATTATTAATGCTTACAATGATACTCCTTATTAAAATAAAAGAGTTGCTTCAAGCATCAATTTTTGAAGCAAAATATTAAATTTAGTAGAGAAAAGTCTATTGTGCAAACTGGAAATGTACTCATTAGCATAATAAATCTAATGCTTTTTCAAATTAATTTTTACCTGTTTTTATTTCATAGGTAATATAATCAGAAAGGGAAGTGTAATTAGAATCAATTACACTTGTTTGTTATGAACAATCAGGATTTGTGGAAAGCAGAAAACCTGAAAAACATAGCGACTGTCATAATCCCACTAGCACAAATACTGTTAGCATATTCATGTTCTAGTCACAAATCATTTATTGACATCCCCAAATGAACTAAGTCTGGTGCAAGACAATGCATAGTCTCAATTTGATTTTAAGTTTAAATTAAAATATCAGTTGTTGATAGCACACGGGAGCCATAGGGAAGAGAAGCAAGAAAAATAACATATTTGCTGCCCTTCCCACCTTACTTCAGTGACACAAGAGTCTGGGTCCAAGGAAACCTACCACTTCTGCAGATGCCATATACTGTAAATCAACCGTCTGGTTTCCAATAGAGATTCCTGTCTCTAATCAGAATCATACTTCACAAGCTCCCTAAGTAGCCTCCTACGAGAAGGAGATCCCTACAGCAATGAGAACTAAAGTTCCATTAAAGAAAATTTTTCTCACCTTCTTACTTTAGTTCTCCTGCATCGTCCTTAAAAATGTTTGAATCTAACAAAACTACTTCTAAAAGATGAAAGACTCAAGGGGGTCCCTCAAAACCTAGAATCCGTGTCATATAATTTAGTGACAAATAATTCCATAATGTTTTACTATTCTCTATTTTTACATGCGTGTTTTTTCTTAATTCTCATCAAGATTATAAACAAGGTGGCCAAGGGCAGGTCTCAGATTCCCCTGTTATCCACCCCAACCCCACCCACCAAGCACCTAGTACATGCTCAATAGATACTTTTCATATGAGTAACTCTGATTTCAAAATAAAACCCAAATTATTACATAAAAATTATAAATGACACTCTGTAACACACTTGACTGGATGTTTACACGGCTTCCTTCCTGACTTTACCCAGGCCCATGTTCACACACCAGATCCCTGGAGAGACCTCCTTTGACTATGTATCAGAGAACTCCCCACCATCCTCTAGCCCTTAGGCTTCCTTTCTCTTCATAATACTATGGCTGCCTGCTAGAGTGTTGAACACATTCCCCATTGGAATGTGAGATCACAGAGCCAAAGCCCTCGTCTTTCTTATTCACTGTCATATCCTATGCCTAGAACCGAACCTGGTTCATAATGACACTCAAGTAAGTATGCATGGAGCAAATCAGTATGTGAATGAATGAAATTTGTTATTTACACATGAAAAATTATATTTAAAAACATAAAGGGAATTGGCCTAGAAAATATTAAAAACACCATTAAAATCTTTAATTTTTTTCTTTAAATTTTATACATGAAGGTCAAATAAGTTAGACCCCACCAATTGACTATTGTAAAAAGTTCAAATGATACAAAGGCATAAAGTAAGCCCAGGCATCCTGAAGAGTTTGAGGCACACTCTGAAAACTTTTCTCCATGTACACACAAACATAATAAATGATAACTAATGGGTAAAAGATTGTAAACATCTAATCCTTTTAAAGGTAATCCTTTGAAACTTAATCTTTTATAAACATCAAGGATTCTAATAACAAGATTCCTTTATTTTTTAATCTAGAAATCTTGAATATTTACTCTTTGGGTTTCAGTTTCTTCATTATAAAATGAAGATAAACAATTCATAGGATTGATATAGAAGATAAATGACAAAATATATCTAAAGCATATAGTGTTTGCACACAGAAAAAACAAAGTAGGTAAAAGATAAAAGATATGTAAGTTTTACCTCCATGAAGTGGAGGTGAAAGATGCTACTTGGAAGACACAGCACTTGAGATGAGTTTTGAAGGACCACTGAGCATCAGCAAAACTCAGGAACTGGAAGCTGAAGGTCATTTTAGGCTGAAGGAAGAACAACTTCCTCATACAATAATTTTAGCAGCTGGCATCCTTGAGGAAGGAACCATGCTTGTGGAAAACATCTTAAAGGGCTGCTCTGCAAAGGCAAGGCAAAGCCACAAGGCCACTGTCTGCAAGAAGACCTCAAAAGAAGATGGAAGCTAAATTTCTCGGCATGAAATATAAACCAAAAACTGCAAGTGAGTGACAGCAGAGAAGAGAGGGAACCTAAGAGTGAGAAAACAGAAGACTTGGTAGGCAACGGAAGGAAAACCCTGATAATAATTATTTGAGTCTAGAGTCAAGCTCTGTTTTACATGTAATTACAATGTATTTTTGCACACTTGGAATACATAATGAATTCTTAAGAAGGAAGCTATCATATAAATTTTATAAAGACTGTACTTTGATAGTTCAGAATTTTCCAAGAGTTGATGGCTGTATTAGCATCCTATTGTTGCTGTAAGAAATCACCATCACCACAAACTTAGGGGCTTCAAACAACACAAATTTATTCTTTTACAATTTTAGAGATCAGAAGTCTTAAGTGACTCACTGGGCTGTGGTCCTTCAGGAATTTTTAAGGATAACCCCTTCTCTTGCCTTTTCTAGCTTCTAGTGGCTGCTGGCATTCACTGGCTCCCGGCCCTGGATCACTCCAGTCTGTTTCTGCTGTCGCACTCCCTTCTCTGTCTCTAACACTCCTGCCGCTCTCTTACAAGGACTCTTGTGATTCATTAGGCCCACCAGACAATGCAGTATAACCTCCCTATCCGAAGATCCTTAACTTAATCATATCTGAAAAGTACCTTTTGCCATGTAAGGCAATGTATTCACAGGTTCCAGTGTTTGGGACATGGACACTTTGAGAGGAACCATTATTCTACTTGCAACAGTCACCCTTTCAGGCAACCATGTCATGGAATATAACAGTACTTACATATTTACCACTCATATTGCTCTGAGGGGCTAATATAAAACACCTTATCAGACTGCATTATTCACAATCCCAGCTAAAAAGAGGTAAAAAAACCTGACAGACTTATATTTCTCTGGTAGAGTCCTGCTCAATATTAATATTTACTTATTTACTTAATTTCCCGTTATTTTTTCTTGTACAGTTAGAGAATTTTTAAAAATATGCATAAATATATTATCCACACAAGCAATAAAGGAGTCATCATTACAAAATGTTAAATATTTATTGCCAAATGGGTTATTGAGTGTGACAGGACTGAGAATCGCTGAGTTAGAGAGTTAAATATTTTTAATGAGCTAAGTGGTGCTGGAAAATCTACCAAATGTATTTTAAATCTGGTTATGGCAGTAGCAGCAAGTCTGAAACTGAAGGTAAATATTCTACAGGAAATATTCCTGTAAAGTAGACAGACATGCTTCCAAGTGTACTGCGAATGTAACAGAACTTCCATCTTAGCTCTGCATGCCTTCCCTCTCAGACACTGCCAGCCCTCTCCTCTTCACCCTCTGCTTCAGGCCCTGAAGGCATGGAGAAACTGATAGATAATGAAGCACCCCCAGCTGCAGGGGCACAGACCACTGGGTTCTTTACTATTTCATGAAGCACAGCAAAGGAAAAACATGGCTCCACTGATAAAGGCTCTTATATTAGCGTAATGATGGCTAGGGAGGCAGAGGCCAGGGAAAAGGGGAGGTCAGTGAAAAGACAGGAGGACAGATACCTCAGATGGGGAATACGGAGTCCTGAAAGCAAGAATGGGGCCCACTGGGCTCTTCTGAGTTGCATTAAACACCTTAGGCTATTTTTATTAATATATGGACTGTCAATTTAAAATATTTATTTTAATTCAAAATGAATGTTAAGGGAAGGATAGGAGAAGAACACAGCAAGGAAGCCAGAAAACAACCTCGAGTGACCTCAGACACACTCCCAGAGACTGGAAGGTCATTTCACCACAGCTCTAGTATGAGTTATGTGAATTCTCTTCAGCTGCAGGATGCCCCTGTGCTCTCCATTCTGGACTCAAAGTTTATGGTGAAACAGTCCCTTCCCCACTGCTCTTGCCTTCATCAACCACAGGTATCTGTTCATCATTATGGTCTTTAGGTTCCTGTCTCTCTCTGCGTCTATGTATTTCCTGATTCTTTCCCTTTCCTTCTCTCCCTGCATCCTTCTCCTCCCTCTCCTCCCTAACACTGCATTGAACAGAAGGCGTGAAGTACAAGAAAACCAACAGGTCACATCTTCACACTAAATTAATTCAGCTCCCCAGCCAGTCTATGTACAGCTGCGCTGAGGTTATGAACCTCGTAGGTACCATCAGGATGGTGGAGTCACGTCAACATCCAACGAGTGTGACGATCTAGCTGTGGGCTGAGTCAGCCAAGCAGTACTAGACTTTATAGTTCATGGACATAGGTAGGTTCTGGAGTCAAGCGGTTTGGATCCTGGTTCTGTCAATTATTAGCTGTTACCTTGGACAAGTTATTCAATATCTTTAAGCCTCAGTTTGTTCAGCTGTAAAATGGGGAGGATGAGAAATAATAGATCTTATTAATAAATTATTTGTGGAGATAACTGAGATTGTTGGAACCCTCTTAAATTCTGTGCCTGCCTCACTCACCTTACCTTAAACCTGCACCTGGTCATGGTTCTGGAGGTTCTGGACCCACCAGTACAGGCAACAGCCTCCCAGAAGCTACTTCTCCCTTTTGTGAATATATTAATATTTCTCCCTCCTATTTAATCCTTACATTGGTTGCTTTATGATTAGGTATTGATGTTTGAGAATACATTTTGGCCTGAAAGATTCATGTTGGGAATAATATATGAACTTGGACTAATGTAATTATGTAGGAAGCCAACATATTCATGTGTTAATACCTATCCTTAATTTCATCTTAATAGAAAATTATTCTTAGCTTAAATAGAATGTAGAACTGTCATTCTGTAAGTCCACGGACTCTTCAAAAATGCAACATTGTATGAAACGGAATTATAATTTACTAAAAAGTATTAATGTCATAATGCATTGCAAGAAAATAAGTTTAAAACAAAGAATATTTGTTCAAATTAATTTTGTTGGAGCCTAACATGTTTCAAAGAAAATCTGAACCATAATTAATAAATTTGCCAAATAGAATATGTTTGCAAGACAGCCCAGGGTTGAGCTCAGGTAAAACATAAGGACATCAAACTCCTTAGGGAAAACAGTAGCATAGTATCCCATAGATTAGAAGTCAAAGACTTCAGTGCTACTAGGGGCTGGGTAGGTAGTGAAAGGCATGAGTTGGAAAGTATCAGGAATACAACAGGAAAATGTGAGGACTGTGGTTAACTGTAGGTGCCTTGCCCTGTTTAGAGGGGGCGGGTGTCCCGCAACATGGTTGACCATTGACATTTGGAAATCCATGCTAACTTTCTAGATATTCCAATTTTTCAAAACAAGCCAGAAATCCAAGTATTTATTTGAAAACACTCACATTTAAAATATTGGCTCAATATTTTTTAAAATCACTCAAATGGGCAAAATAAAACATAACTAAATTGTGAATTTTTTTTCTTTTTGAGACAGGGTCTCACTCTGTCACCCAGCCTACAGTGCAATGGCATGATCATAGCTTACTGTAACGTCTAACTCTTGGGCTCAAACAATCCTCCCACCTCAGTCTCTCAAGTAGCTAGGACTATAGGTGTGCCACCATGTCTGACTAATTTTTTAAATTTTATTGTAGAAATGGGGTCTTGGCTATGTTGCCTAGGCTAATCTTGAACTCCTGACCTCAAGTAGTCTTCCCACCTTGGCTACCCAAAGTGCTGAGATTACAAATGTGAGCCACTGTGCCCAGCCTGATTTTCTAATCTCTGCACAGAGAATGATATTTGTTATAAGAAGTGGGAAAAATGAGATGGATTTTCATTCTTTACTTCTTAAATCTTACCTTGAACATTTATGAAGAATTGAAGACTTTCTTTATGAAAACCTTTGTTTTAATTAACCTAAAATAAAGGATGCAGAGACACAAAATTAAAATTTTGACCTCATAACAGTCTGACCGGCTTTTCCGAGTTGTGCCATGAGTTTTCCAGTTGTTAGTCCCTTCAAGAAGGGAAAAAAGTTGCATCACATTTGGGTGGCTTTACAGCTCCTCTCCAACATTTCCCAGCAAAATCTCACCTAGGCCCCACCTCCGAGTGTGACTGTAATTCCAAAACACTAGGTTTAACTTACAGGCTAGAAATGCACTCTAGAGGATGAGCTTGAAGAAACCTGCTGAAACTCAGGGAACCACAGGGGAACTGGGAAGTGATCACGTTTAATATTTAACAAGGTGAGCTATACTCTGAGGCACTATTATTTTTTCTTTGCTCCAGAAATACAAGGTATATGCTTTCAGCAATCCAGCTTGCGCCTTACTTCTCACAAAATTTACGAGAATACACCTGTTCTTTGCTGAAGAGGGCTCCTAAAGCCATTGGCCTACACCATTCCTGAAGCCCACTCTTCTGAGTTTGAGATGCTTGGCTGTTAACTTAAGCAAATCTGAGCACGCAGTCTATCTTTGGGATGTCTCAGGATATTTGAAGATTAAGGGAGAGAAGATGGAAGTGAAGGAGATCCTTGACGGGAGCCAGTGGGATATGGGGGGAGTACACACCTCGATAAGACTTAGGTTGCTCTTTACCAAGGCAAGGGAAGAGAAAAGGGATAAGACAAAAAGTGAAATGACTTCAATTCCCATTTAACAAATGCTATCACGTTAAAAATCTATGGCACACTGGACCCTATAAAGATATACAATTATTATTTGTCAATTATAAAAGAAATTTTTAAAAAATCTATGATGTACTCTCCAAGCCTCAAACCCAGGCTCATAGTCTCCACACACTAGTCAATATAACACAAGTTCAAGAAGAATAAAAGCACTGGACAGCCTGTCCCCTGGAGCTCATGGCAATAGAATTTGACCTACATTGCTAAAATGCCAAGTTTGTCCTTCTGGGTCTTTTTATGGCTAAAATTTGAAGAGATGACTGTAAAAGTTCGTGTCAGTGTGTCTAACACATAGACTTTGATCTTTTGAATAATAATAGCCTCAAAAATTTCCCTCTATCTAGAAAAGTTAATTAGTATTTTTTAATTAACCAAACTATTAAAATGTTAATTCAGCATTTTTTCTGGAAAAAATTAGAAATAATAAGCTCTCCTAAAGTCCCTATTGTTGTGAGTCTGTAGAGAGGATCTCTAACTGTTAAATTCAGCTTGCTTGTTTTGTCACTTTTATTCAGGCAGCATCTTCCAGAAAGCCACTGGGCACATTTCACAGGCCATGGAAAGATAACATTGGTCTAAAGATAATATAGGCTCTGCTGTAGGGAGCCTGATTCCCTTTCCATCTCCTGTCAGGACCTTCAAGGGCAATTGTCACCACCAGAAAACCGTGACTTTTATTTTCCCTTAAGGTAGATTCAGTGTTCAGACCCTCATAGTAATGTAAAAGGTCCAAATCACTCTTTCTGATGCCAGTAGGAACCGCAAGGCAGGACTGGAATATAACTCTTGGGTGCTATAAACTCATCCTCTCATTTCTACTTCTTGAGTTGTCCAAATCTAGTTGCTACATTAAAAACTTCCCTGCATGGGCCAGGCATGGTGGTTTACCCCTATAATCCCAGCACTTTGTGAGGCTGAGGTGGGCAGATCACAAGGTCAAGAGACAGAGACCATCCTGGCCAACATGGTGAAACCCTGTCTCTACTAAAAATACAAAAAAATTAGCTGGGTGTGATGGTACATGTCTGTAGTCCCAGCTACTCAGGAGTCTGAGGCGGGACAATCACTTGAACCCAGGAGGCAGAGGCTGCAGTGAGCCAATATCGAGACACTGCACTCCAGCCTGGAGATGGAGTGAGACTCCATCTCAAAAAAACAAAACAACAACAACAACGAAAAACACTTCCCTGCATTACTGTTATACAGCATCTGACTCTTTCTTACATTCCTCCAAGGGAATATAGATTATTCTTGGCGACTCTGGAGGCCTAATGCAAGGAACACATGGCCAAAACCAAGGAAGCACAAGTGAGAAAGCACAAAAGTTGGATCAGATACTTGAGAGAAATAGAGCAAAGGCTCTGAGTCATTGTGGGGGAAAAAAGATCAATGAAAATTGATTCGGTAATTGTGCTCCTTGGTTTTTATCCAAATGAGTTGAAAACACATCCACACAAAAACCTGCACATAGATGTTTATAGCAGCTTTATTGATAACTGCCAAAACTTGAAAGACACTGAGATGTCCTTCAGTAGGTGAATGAATAAATTAACTGTGATGCAGCCAGAAAACAGAACATTATTCAGTGCTAAAAACAAATGAGCCATCAAACCATGAAAATACATGGAGGAAATTTAAATGCATATTACTAAATGAAAGAAGCCAATCTGAAAAGGCTATATACCGCATTATTCCAACTACGTGACATTCTGGAACAGACCAAACAATGGAGACAGCTGGGTGCGGTGGCTCACACCTGTAATGGTAGCACTTTGGGAGGCCAAGGCAGGCAGATCATTTAAGGTTGGGAGTTCAAGAACAGCCTGGCCATGGTGGTGAAACCCTGTCCCTATTAAAAATACAAAAATTAGCCAGGCGTGGTGGCAGGTGCCAGTAATGCCAGCTACTCAGGAGGCTGAGGCAGGAGCATTACCTGCACCCAGAAGGTGGTGGTTGCAGTGAGCAAAGACCACACCACTGCACTCCAGCCTGAGTAACAGAGCAAGACTCCATCGTGAAGGAAAAAAAACAATGGAGACAGTAAAAAGTTCAGTGGTTGTCAGGAGTTGAGGGGAGGGGAGATTAATAAGCAGAGCACAAGAGTATTTTGCGCAGTGCTATAATATTAGATAGATACATGCCATTTCACATTTATCAAAACCCCTAGAATGTTCACCAAAAGTGAACCCTAATGTAAACTACTATGGACTCTGGGTGATAATGAAGCATCAACGTGACTTCATTGATGATAACAAACGTACACTCTGGTGCAAGATGCTGAAAGTGAAGGAGGCTATGCATGGTGGCAAGGAAGGGGAGAATGAGTGGAGAGATTAGAAGGGCAAAAGAACACTGCTAATGGAACATTAGAATCAAATGAGAAAACAAGAATAACATAAGAAATGTTCAAGAGCTTTTTTTAATCCTTAGCAGGAAAAATTAAAAGCTACTTCTCCAGGGACCTGGGACTAACATTAGGCATCACCACTGTCCATGGCATGGTTTGCTCTGCTGTAAAGTGGGGCACAGGGTGTTCTTACCACAATTTATGAAGCTCTCAGATACTAGATGTAAGAGAGAAGGAAGCTAGGAAAAATTACAGTTATTAACAAAATACAACCTCTCTTTGGAGGAGTTTGCTGTTGAGTGGGTATGAAGGACACTACACTCCTAAGTGAGGAGGTCATGGGGAACTAGGGTAGGAGGAAGATCATGGACTGCATACAAAAGTGCTAGCCTCAGTGCCCCAAACTGGAGTATTGGCTCCCTAACAATGATATGCATTGTGACCCTAGGTCATCTAACCAGTTAATGTTTCCTGCCGAATTAATCTTGAAGGTAAACAATGTAATTTTAAGAGCAAAGATAAGGCCTTTCTACCAACCAAAACATGTACCCTGCTTGCTAACATGTACCCTTCTGCTACCTATTAAAATGCAAATACCCTTAGGAGATATTAGACTTAAAGTCACATAAATGAGGTGTAACTTACTGTGAGTTTATTTACCTGATCTAAGAAGATGGCTTTGATAGGAAAAAGGATATAGTAAACTCAAGATCACTGAAAACCATGGCATGGTGAAATGTTTGAGTGGAAGACTGAGGATATTTAAAACACTCTATTAACTATAGGCTTTAGGAAATCAATTTTCTTTCAGAAAAAAATGGAATGAAAACACCAAAGGCATGGTCCATGAAAGAAATAATTGATAAGCTGGACTTTATTAAAATTAAAATTTTCCCCTCTGTAAAAGACACTTCAAAAGAATCCAAAGATAAGCCACAGACAGGGAGAAAGAACTTGCAAAAGACAGATCTGATAAAGAACTATTATCCAGAATATACAAAGAACTCTCAAAGCTCAACGATGTGAAAGAAAACAACCAGATTAAAAATTGGCCAAAGACGTTAGTGGACACCTCACCAAAAAAGATATATAGATGGCAAATAATCATATGAAAAGATGCTTCATATCACGTTATCAGGCAAATGCCGATTTAAAAAATGAGTTACCACAATATACCAATCAAAATGCCCAAAATGCAGAACACTGACAATACCAAATGCTAGGAAGGATGTGGAACCATAAGAACTCTTTCATTGCTGACGAGAATGCAAAAGACAGTTTGGCAGTTTCTTATAAAATTAAACATGCTCTTACCATACAACCCAGAAATCACACTCCTTGGTATTTACCAAAAAAGAGTTGAAAACTTACATCCATCCAACAGGAATGGACATAACTGCCAAAACTTGAAAGCAACCAAGATGTCCTTCATTGGACCAACAGATAAACTGTGGTACATCCAGACAATGGAATATTATTCAGTGATGAAAGGGTCAGAGCTATCAAGCCATGAAAAGACATGAAGGAAACTTCAGTGCATATTACTTAGTGAAAGAAGACAATCTGAGAAGGCTACATACTGTATCATTCCAACTATGTGACACTCTGGGAAAAGTAAACTATGAAGACAGTAAAAAGATCAGTGGTTGCCAGTGGTGGCGGGGAGAGAAGGATGAAAGGCAGAGCATAGAGGATTTTAGGACAGTGAAACTATTCTATGTAATACTGTAATGACACACATCGTTATGCATTTGTCAAAACCATATAATGTAATGCACCAAGTTATATAGATTGGATGTTATCCCCTTTAAATCCCATGTTGAATTGTAATCCCTGGTGTTGGACATGGGGCTTGGTGGGAGGCTACTGAATCATGGGGGCAGACTTCTCATGAATGGTTAAGCCCCATCATGTTGGTGCTGTTCTCATGATAGTGAGTTCTCACAAGAACTGACTAATGAAAAGTGTGTGACATCTTCCCCCTTGCTCTCTCTCTTGCTCCTTACCATGTGACATGCTTGATCCACTTTGCCTTCTGCCAAGCTCCCTAAGACCTCCCCAGAAGTCAAGCAGGTACCAGCACCACGCTTGTACAGCCTGCAAAACCATGAGCCAATTAAAACCTTTTTCTTTATAAATGATCCAGTCTCAGGTATTTCTTCATAGCAACACAAGAATGACCTAACACACCAAGAATGAACCTTAACGTAAGGTATGGTCTTTGAGTGATAATGATGTGTTCATGCAGGCCCATCAATTGTAATAAACGGTACTACTCTGGTAGAGGATATCGACAATGCAGGAGGCTTTGCATGGGTAAGGAGCAGAGGGTATACAGGAAATCTCTGTACCTTCCACTCAATTTTACTGTGAATCTAAAACTGTTCTTAAAAAATAAAGTATAATCTGAAAGAAAATTTTAATGAAAACAATGCAACCACTCAATGTTTGCAAAGCAACCAGAGCATTGACTGAATATTATTTTACTATTGTTATTACTCTTGAAAACATACTTAGGGAGCAGTGAGTAGACTTTATGGAAAGGAGACAAAAGTCTTCTATTTCTCTCAGCCTAGCTCACTGAAGTTGTACATTAAGAAAGCAATATTCATATGCAAGTTTTTGTCCTGTATTTATTTATTTTCCTCTGATTCTCTTGAGCCACAGGGATCAAGGACAGGTTTTGGATATTCCCATATCCTACAGACTATGTCTCCACAAAATCTAATCTCTTTAATTTTTCCAGAATTTCCGGAAACACTACAAGACCTTGGGCACATGACTATGACCTTGGAGTTTTCTCATGATGATCCTGGACACCACCACTACATCTTGCTGGCCTCCAAGGCCAGCTTCACCTTAAAGTTCTGACTGAAGTACCTACACAAAGCTTTTCCGTTAGTTCACTTAGGGCTACTCAGGCAGCTGGCACTTTTAAATGAAAGAAAAGTAAACGTGGAGGGGGAATAAACAGTTTTTAAGAAGTCTGACTTATATAAAAGAGGTTCCTGAGCTTATCACATTTACCTACTACCAGGACTCTAAGGTCTTGGCTGTCCTAGGCCCTGTCTCCCAAGCTATCAACCATATTCAAGCAAAAAGGCCCATTAAGCATCATAGCATCCAGCCTGGACCCTTTAATTCTCACTTGCTGCATACAAACGTCTTATCACCCACCACTAGGGACCCAAGAGATTTCCAGTGTGTCTGGCCTCCCAGCCTTTCCCACTAATTCCCTGTGTCTAGTTTGACACTTGTCTCTTCCCCAGTTAATGATCACTGTCCTTCAGGGGAGGCAACTGCCCTCCCCTCATACCTCCCTACACCCATTAATCTCCCTTGGACATAAGTCAACTCGGTAGTAGGCCTAATAGTATTTTACTCACAAGATAGCATTACATCTATGTAGTGAGACATACACATACATAACACACCTGCCAAGATGAAAAAGAGCGAGGGAAAATGTGCAGCTAAGGTGTTGCATCATACTCACTACTAAATTGTAAGAAACAGTCTTGAAAGCAGGGTCCATCTGTCAGTGTTTATATCACCCTTGATGGCCAGCAGAGCATCCAGTACAATTAGGCACGCAATAAATAATTGTTGCATTAAATAATGAATAAGTTTAACAATTTCTCCCACTGCTTAAAATCTGAAGTGAAAGACTAATTCTGTGCTCTGACATAGCCCCTGATAAATTTTGAGTTTTTAAGGACACCCTCAACAAAGCCTCCATTGACCAAGCTCCAGGATTAACTTCTCTCTGCTGTTTACTTTCCAACACAGAAAACTTTAAAATATGTTAAGTTGGAGGAATAATAATCAGCTAAATAAACAACCCACTGGCGATGAAACCACTCCAAGGCAAAGGCAATATAGATACTTTCATAAATACACATTAAGTCACCAAGGCAAAATGAACTTCTCATACTTAAAACAAGAAAAATATATTTAACGAGAATTAGTATTTGCTGAGAACCTACTACATGCCAAGAAGTATAATTGGTACATCATTCATATTGTTTTGTTTAACCCTTAAACATTTAAGCCGTACACATTAAGAAGTATTATTTCCATTTTGCAGATTTTTAAAAAGACTCAGAAAAGTGTTTCCGTCCACAGTCACTTATTTAAGGGGTTAAAGGCATAAACTTTTGGATCCAGACTGACTAGGTTTAAATTCTGCCTCTGCCTCTTCCTAGCAGTGTGACTCTGGGCAGACACAGCTTAACATATTTGTGCCTTGGTTTCTTCATCTGAATAATGGAGCTAATAATTGTACCAGTTACTAAATTATACTCACCCATCTCCAAGGCCACTTTTCTAAAATCAGCTTTGTGATGCTGGGTCTGGAACTCTGTGAACCACATAACCAAGTTTCCAGAGTCAGCTGCTTCTTATTATATCTGCCAGTGGGGGGTGCTAGCGGGAGAGGCAGAGCCTCAGGGAGGAAGATGGGACTTGCTCTTTCCTGTGTGCTTCCTATAAGCTTTCCCTCAGCAATACTATCCTTTCCTTCCTACAGAGCCACTAAGCCAGTTTCTAGTTTTTCCAGAATCAGCTTCATTATGCGCCCCCGGGACACTGGCACCTGCCTTTTCCTCAGAGGTCTGACTTTCAGCTGTGTCGGGCCCTTCTTCTAAGTGTCCAGGAAGTATTAGTAATCCCAGCTCTTTCCTTTGCTCCCTCAGCCCTGGAGATGGCAGCTGCTCCCTGGAATTGCTTGCTACCTACCTGATACCTTACAGCTCTCTTTCTACCCTTTTCATTACCTAGTTAAAACATTACAACCGGCAGAAATCCAAGATGGCCGATTAACAACAGCTCAGTATTGTAGCTCCCAGTGAAAGCGCAGAGAGCAAGTGGACGCCACACTTTCAGACGAATTTTTGTTGCCCACAGACTGGGAGATTCCCGGCAGAGGAGCCACACGGGTCGCCAGCGCGACTTTTTTGGCCGGTGCGGCTATTTTGCCGGCGCCCTGGCAGGCGCTTCTTGGCGCGGAGTATATGGGACGGGGTGCCCTTTGAGTCGGGCTCGGCTGGTCTCATCCTCACAAGGAGAATAGTAATTGGAAGCGCTGAAGACTGAGAGTTTCACAGTAAGCACAGCTGAACCGGGAAGGTCCAGATGTGTGGGGAAGGGGCATCTACCAAAGGAAAACTAAGAAACAGAAAAAACTTCATCACCAACAAGCTGGACGTTCACTCAGACCCAATCTGAAAGTCGGCAATTACAAAGACGACAGGTGGATAAATCCTCAAAAATGGGAAGAAACCAGTGCAAAAAGGCTGAGAACACCCGAAATCAGAATGCCTCTCCTCCTACAGGGGATCGCAGCTCCTCATCAGCAAGAGAACAAGGCATGACAGAGAATGAGTGTGACGAACTGACAGAATCAG
>CAUYLG010038532.1:0-145078 GCA_963573385.1 Cacajao melanocephalus
AAAAATTAAATAATTAATTAAGTATGGTTGCCAGGGCTTTTGGTTTTTTGTATGGTTGGGAGTATGGGAGTTAAGTAAAGTAAGAGAGAAAGAAGGAGAGAAGAGAAAGGAAGGAAGGAAGGGAGGAAGGGTGGGAGGGAAGGTAGGGAAGGGAGGGAGGGAGGAAGGAAGGGAGGAAGAAAGAAAGAAAGGGAAGGAAGGGAAGGAAAGGGAAAGGAAAGAAGGAGGGAGGGAGGGAAGGAAAGGAACAGAAGGAAGGGAAGGAAGGGAAGGGAAGGGAGGAAAGAAGGAAGGAAGGGGAGAGAGAAAAGCATTTTCTACTCCTGCTTTTTGAGGACAGAGACTAAGTCTCATTCAGGTCTATGTTTCCAATACTTAACATGAGACTTTGCATGGAATAGAGTCTTGGGACACATTTGAGGAGGGAAAAAAGAAAGAGAGGGAGGGGAAAAGAGGAACCATTACAAAAAATTAGGTTACAGGGGGATCCAGTTGTTTGTGGAGAGGTTGGATTTGATTTCTCACCAGACTCAAAACTCAAGGCTCCTCTCCATCTAAATTGCTGCAGTTGGCCTGACAACATCACCACCCCCAAGAAATAGTGAGCTCCTTGTATGCTGTAAGGCCTTTTTAAAAATAGACTTTATTTTTTAGAAGAGTTATAGAGTCACAGAAAAATTGACACTCCCTACCCTCCCACATGCATAGCCTCCCCATAGTCAATATACCCCCACAGAGTGGTCCATTAGTTATAACTGATGAACTTACACTGACACATCATGACCACCCAGAGTCCATAGTTTAGGGCTCAGTCTTGCTGTTGTACATTCTATGGGTTTGGACAAATGTGTAATGGCATGCATTCACCATTGCAGTATCATACCAACCATTTTCCCTGTCCTAAAACTCCTCTGTGTCCACATATTAATCTCTCCTTGCCCCCAGCCCCTAACAATCCTGGATCTTTTTACTGTCTTGATAGTTTTGCCTTTTCCAGAGTGTCATATATTTGTAATCACAGTATACAGCTTCTTTTCAGACTGACTTCTTTTACTTAGTAATATGCATTTGAATTTTCTCCATAAAAGTCTTTTTATGACTTGATGGCTCATTTCTTTTTAGTGCTGAATAATATTCCATTGTCTACACATACCACAGTTAATTTATCTTTTTACCTACTTAAGGATATCTCGGTAGCTTCCAAGTTTTGGCAACTATGAATTAAGTTGCTATAAACATCCACAGGCAGGTTTTTATGTGAGTGTAAGTTTTCAACTCTTCTAGGTAAATACCAAGGAGAGTGATTGCTGGATTATATGATAAGAGTATGTTTAGTTTGTGAGAAACCACCAAACTTTTCCAAAGTGACTGTACCACTTTTCATTCCCACCAGCAATGAATGATAATTCCTGTTACTCCTCATCCTTGCCAGCATTTGGTGTGGACAGTGTTCTGGATTTGGGCCACTTTAATAGGAGTATAATGGTGTCTCACTGTTGCTTTAATTTACCTTTCTCTGATGATATACAATGTGGAACATCTTTTCATATGCTTATTTGCCATCTGTGTATCTTTTTGGGTGAGATGTCTGTTAAGGCTTTTAGCCCATTTTTTAATCAGGTTGTTTGTGTTCTTACTGTTGAGTTTTAGGTTTTTTTATATATTTTGGATAACAGTTCTTTATCAGATTTTTTTTTTTTGGAAATATTTTCTCCCAGACTGTGGCATCTCTTTTTATTTTATTGCCAGTGTCTTGCAAAGCAGAAATTTTTAATTTTAATATGATCCAGCTCATAAATTATTTCCCTTGTGGAGAATGACTTTGGTGTTGCATCTAAAAAGTCATCATCAGGATCGGGTGCAGTGGCTCAAACATGTAATCCCAGCACTTTGGGAGCAGAGGCGGGCAGATCACCTGAGGTCAGGAATTCAAGAGCAGTCTGGTCAACATGCTGAAACCCCATTTCTACTAAAAATACAAAAATTAGCTGGGTATAGTGGTGTGTGCCTGTAATCCCAGCTTCTAGGGAGGCTGGGGCAGGAGAATCACTTGAACCTGGAGACGGAGGTTGCAGTAAGCTGAGATGGCGCCACTGCACTCCAGCCTGGGCAACAGAGTGAGACTCCATCTCAAAAAATAATGATAATAAAATTTTTAAAGTCATCATCAAACCCAAGGTCATCTAGATTTTTGTCCTATGAAAATTTCTCCTTCTGAAAATTGTGTAGTTTTGTGTTTTACCGTTAAGTATGTGATCTGTTTTGAGTTAATGTTCACAAAGGGTGTAAGGTCTGTTATTTTTCACATGTGTATATGTGTGGTTTTCTATGCAGACACACTGCTGCTGAGATGGAAACAGCACTAGCTCAGGAGCCAGCAGACTGAGTGCCTGCCCCAGCATAACCACTAACCTGCTGTGTGACCTTGATCAAGAAGGAGTCCTCTGGCTTGCTCCCTATGTGCAGAATGAAAGCCCTGAGCCAAAAGGCTGCTATAGATCCTTCCATCCTCCAATCTGTAGGGTTCCCCTGCTATTGCTCTCCTTCTAGTATGACTGTAGGACACATTTGCCCCTCACTCGTGTTCCCACCTCAACAGCAGCTCTCCTGAGAAGCCTTTCCTGGATATCCCAGCCCATGGGCAGCACCTTCCTCAGAGCCCCTCCAAACTGATGGCCTCCTTCTGTTGCACGGTGATACCCATGGGTGTGCCCTCTCTCCGACTAACTAGGAGATTTCTTGAGAGCTGAGAACTTTTTGTATCTCTTCTATATGTCTCACAAAAATAAAAGCAAAGTTGAGAATAATATAATAATAGCAACAACAATAATATGATGATGATGATTGCTACCCTTTCCTGAGCATTTCAAATATACATGCTCATCTAATTCTGATACCACCCTGAGGGGTATTATCATCCTTATTTTGCTAATGTGGAAACCGAGGCATAAAGAGGTTGTGGGACTTGCCCAAGATACCCCAGCAAAAGCATGACTTTTGCTCAGTTGTTGAAGCCATTGTTTCATAAATGGACTCTTAGGAAATTATTATGGAAATGATGAGTAATATTTAACAAGGTAGGTAAGGTGATGATACATAGATAGGTAGATTTTAGATAGATGATAGATAGATGATAGATGATAGATAGATAGATAGATAGATAGATAGATAGATAGATAGATGATAGATAGATAGATGATACCTTTCACACATTAGGGATAAAAATATCAATCACAAATAAGAATAACTACAGCTTATTGGGCACTTGCTCTATGCCAGGCCCAGGGCTAATTCTTTGCATCTATGATCTTGTGGTCTCCTCTAAGCAATCCTGGGCAATTATTTTCATTATCCCCACTGGACTTGTGGAAATGCTGAGTCTCAGAGGCTGAGCGACTCATCAATGGTTATACCCTAGTGACAGAGCCTAGGCTGAAATTAGGTTTTGCTGCTTCTAACCACCAAGCAAAACTGCCTTTTGTAAAAGGTTTACAGTGGTCCTGTGTAATTAAAAGACAAGGGCATCTAGCGGCCCTATGGCATGAAACACATATAAAGAGTATCCATTCCCTGTGAGCTGCAGCCACTACAAGGAGCCACTCAAAGACAGACGTAATACCCAGCATGCCCATCCTAATGGGAGAGATTCAAACCAATTTAAGTCCTTGATGGAACCCCACTTGAAGTCGGGGGTCTAAGACAAATGCATGTAAATGAAAATCTAATCGTTAAGCATAGAACTAGTAATTTCCTGGAACTAAGTCAAACAAGTTTCTCATAGGAGCACCCTAGAGAGAGGATCAAGTTGACAAGAATAACTGGAGAGGATAGTTAAACAACATCTAGGGAAAGCCCAATATGGTCCAAGTAATTCCCCATGCTCTTCACCTGTGTGATTTCATTCATTCCTCAAAATGTCCCTGTGTTGCACTCACGGTCATGGTCATTTTACACATGCAAAAACCGAGGCTGAGAGAGATTCAGGAATTGCCTCATAAGTGGCAAGACAGTCTTTTGAACTCGAGTCTGTCTTGTGTTTTCTGAAGTTCTCTAAGAAGTCACTTGCCAGCAAACTGATAGAGCTCAGCCTGAGGCTGTGACAAACACCAGCCCTCAGTGGAGGTGAAAGACTGAAATTTCAGGAAATTGTGGAAATATTAGTAATTCGAGAGCATTGAGACCCACTGAAAGAGCAGGAAACAAAACAAAACAAAAACTCTAAAACTTTATGTTATTATTGGAAACGTGAAGAGATGAAAATATGACCTTTTCTGCCTCCCTGCTTCTAAAATAGTGACAAAAGTGTTTTATATTTTTATGAGCTATATTAACAGAAGTGACTCCAAATGTGTGTGGCCTCCCGGGAGCTCAATATTTCAATCTCTCTTTTTTTTAGTTGTTCTTTGACAAGGAGAAAAGGGATGCTTTTCTAGCAGTCCAGTGTCCATATGGTTTTGATATAGCCCAAGCTTTGGCCAAACAAAGCTGTAACCCAGCCAGCCTCTCATACCATATCTCTCACCCAACTCAGAGGTGCCCCTTCCAACCTAACTGCCAAGGCCTGACAAATACCGAAGAAGACCTTCAGAGACTCCAGAAGTCGGGCACCCTCCCTGGAAAAGAGGAGAACAGAGTACTGGAAAGAATCTCCCACTCTTACCTTTTTTCTCTGAGCCTTGATTTCCATATCTGTGAAATGAGGAGACTGCCTACTTCCTGGAGATATGTAAGGAACGAAGAACCTGTGCACAGTACCTGATGAAGTGGGCACTTCATAAAAGAAGCTGGACAGATGATTGCCTTTCTCCACAATCACCTCAAAGGAAATACTAAAGCAGAAAAGTCATCCTATAGCGGCTGCTTCAGGGCACGCAAGGGAGGAGGCACTCTTCCCTTCTACTGCTTTGAAGGCAGCAAGCACTGCCAGATGACCATGTATCCATGGGAGTGCAGGCAGCTCTGTCGCACTGTGTGGCAGCTACCCACATCCCACTGAGGCTCGGTGGGAAACAGCTACATGGCCAGGGAGCAGCTTGATGGCAGGGACTTCTTTAAAAGCAGAAGCATGGTCCACTTCAAGGAGCAAATGTCCAGTGCCCAGGCAGCCCATGTCTGCATCCTGGGCTACTATATAGCGTAACTCATACAGCTATAGAGTGTGCCCTATGCACAGGCCCTGAGCCAAGGAGGAAAATACGGGCTGAAGCCCAGCCCATGCTTCATGCAGCTAGCTAGACTCCCTACCTGGAGGAAGGAGGTGCCTCTTGAATTCTGATAAACCACATAGGAGGTAGTGGTGGCCAGGTGCTTCTCTGGAGTTTATAAGACTGACTTTGAATCATAAAAAGAGTCCTTGCCTCCTTCCACCAATCTTATCAAGTCTCCCCTATTTGCTAGCTGACTGAGCCACAGTCCCTGCCTCAAGGGGCCCAGAGTCTGTTGGGGGTACAGACTTGGAAGTAAATGACTGCAGAATGGGATAACACAGCTAGGATAAATGCTCCTGGAGAGAAAGAGGAGCACCTGCCCAGATCACAGGACCCATTAGGGGCAGGGCCCAGAGGAGAAAACTTCATCAGAAGGATAAGGAAGTGCAGCCAAATGAAAAGAGGGGATTAGAGACAGGGAGCAAGAGAAAGGAAATAAAGGGAAAGGAATAGGAGAATAAAGGAAAAAATGAGATGGAAGTAAAAGAATGAAGAGAAGTCCAGCCAGTATGAAGAAGCTTGTGACTGTATGTGTGTGTGTGCGTGTGTGCTCTCTTACATCAGACAGGACATATAGGGGCCGGGTGCACCCTGCGCAAAGCATTGAGATGGTCATTTTATAGACCTTACCTCATTGAGTCCTTATAGCAATCTTGTGATTGTTACTATTCCCATTTTACAGTTAAGGAACTTAGATGGAAGCCAAAAGACCCAGCTGATGTATAATGGAGCCCACACTGCCCCCAGTGTGCCACAGGAGAAGCAGAGCTGTCTTTTGCTGCTGGTAAATCAGTCCCTCCAATGCCCCTCTTCATCTTCCCCACTGTGTCAGGCTATTGGATCATGGCAGCACCTCCTGGGGCCCCAAAGCCCTGGCCTCACCACAACAGTAGGGATTTCAAATGCCAGCTCTGGTTGAGATTAAGGTTGCTGGCATGGAACCAAGTCTGCCATTAGCACAATGTCGAGAGAACATTTGGGCAGCTCTCTATCCCTCTCAGTGCAGGTACACTGGGGTTATGTTAATTAAATAAATCTAATCATGGAAATGAACTGACCCAGGTGATGGGCACAGCACTCAGCTCCAAGTTACTGGTGATTGTCAGAAAATCCAATTAAGATAGAGCTGAGCCTACTGTGCTTCATACAGATAATTGAGGGCAAGGGTAGGGGCTAAGGGGAAGCTAAGAAAGGAAATCATGTCTTAATATCCATTAAATTAATCTCCCTCTTAAGCAGTTCCAGAGAGAGTCTAGGAAGAACCTAGAAGAGAATTTAATGGAAACTAGGCACCAGCCTGCTTTAACATTTTCTTGAGATTCTAGTTGAGGGACATGTGGCAGGCACAGGAGACAAGGGCATGCAAACCTACATGTCATTTAGGGAGCCATGGACTAGGACTGTGGAGGCCCAAGGTCAAGTCTGTTCTGGGCTCCATCATCAATGAACCATTTGATATTTGGCACTGTCCTATCTAAGCCTTAATAAAATGGAGTGCTAGAACTGGACCAAAGTCACCTGGTGGCTTTGAAGACCGTCAGCAGGAGAGGGGGAGATAATTAAAATACAGGAATTTGAGAAAAATCTACCAACCTTATCATAGTGAGCTTGTGTTTGGGCATTACGATACATCGCACATAGAAAATGGAGAGTTGCTCAGGGCAGGGAGAAAATTTGTTTCTTTCCTTCATCCGTTTGAAATTTATTGAGCATTTATATGTTCCAGGTTACAGAAACAAATACAGAATGGTCCTCGACCCAGAGAGAATCTGTTGTAGGCCATGGCAGGCTGAGAGGTGTCTTTCTGATTAAATGAATAAACCAATTTTATTTAAGACGAGTAAACGGCCATTTTCAACAAAGCATTTTAAAGCTATAAAGGAGAGAAAAGTGTCCTCAAATGCAGGGCCTTCACCCTGCTGGGGAGGCAGAAAGGAGGGAGCATCTCGTCCAAAGGTTCCCAAAGGGCGCCGGACTGCGTGCTGTGGGTGGAGGGTAGACGTCTTCGGATAAAAGGCGGGGAAAACAGACCAAAGCAGATCTCACGGGTCAGTGACGCTCCGGGAGCGTAACCCGTGGAAGGAACCGCGGCTGAGATCTGAAGTCGCCCTACGGAGATACTCTGCCTAAATCCAGCCACGAGAGGGAGGGAGGAGGCGGGGAACGAATAAATGAAATTTGGTTTAGGCTGGAAGAACGGGCTGGGCCAACAACGAGAAAAGAAAGAGGTGAGCTGGGGAGGGTGCAGCGCGGGCAGGAAGGCCGAGGAACTTGAGAACCGCGGGCGCGGGAGACTGGCGGGGATGCCACTCCGGAACTGGCGGAGGGGTGGGCGGGCGCATGCGCGCACGCAGCTGAAACTCCGGCTGATGAAACTGACAAAGGCGAGAGCGCGCAGCAGCCTCGCGGCCGCGGAACCCAAACCACGAGTAGGTGCTGCCCTGCCTGGGGGCGGGATCGTGGAGCGCCTCGCACAACCACACGCAAGCAAAAACAAAGCCATCTCTCCGAAGCAGAAATGAAACAGGCGTGGCCGGGGAAAGCCAAATATTTGTGAGATGATGTGAACAAAGGGGAAAAGTCAATCCAGGGAAGTTTGAGTTTCTGGTTGGGGCCTTCGGCGGCTCTGATCGCTGGCTACGTTAAGAGAACGTCCTTTGCCCCCTTCTCTCTCTCTCTTCCCGAAGAAAAATAAATCCTTGGCAAAATCAGACTTGACAGCATGCAAAGAAGGTCTCCAGAGTGTCCCAGCTGGCGCTGGCGCGGGCACGGGCGGGGCAAGGGTGCTGCTTGGTGACACTGCAGCAGCAGCTCAGCACTGTCAACCGGAATGGCCTCCCACCGCCTGTGTGCAGGGAACCTGGCTGTCAGCAGAGCCTGGACAGGCGCAGGGCCGAAGAAATCTTTGTTTTTGTTTTTTCTCTACCCTTTCCTGCCAGTACACCAGGGATATAACTCCTTTGTATTTCTGCCTTACAATTGCTCCTTATACCCCACCCTGATTCTCAGCACTGCAGCTCCCACCGCCACCACCCGCCGTGAGTCACCTCCCCCTCTCCCTTTTTAAAACCACAACAGCAAGGCCATATTGCAGTTACCCATAAATGCAAAGGCAAGAAACCACCAATACCTGTTTGAGAAGATGGCATTTTAATTAGCACACTCCAGCTGCCATAAACCCGGGCTCCCACCCCACTTCTCCCCACCCCTCCCTCCCTGTGCCCTCTCTCAACCTCTCTGCTCACCCCCATCTATGTAAAAAAGCCATAAAGCCTCTCTCCAATCGCCTTCTGGGAATTTTTGCAACCCCCACAACACAGGTTGATTGGAAAGGTCTCTCTCCTGAATAACAACAATTCAATGTGCCTTGACATTTTAATAGCCTGCCGTCCTGGTGAACACAATCGAGCAAGGCAGTGAAGCAAAAATCATTAGGTAAGCAAGATAATCTAAGCGGAATCTGCCGCCTGCAGGCTCACATCTGGGGGCAGATTGCACAGCTGGGCTGTCCACAAAGCTGGGCTTCTCCTGTCCTGCAGCGCCTTTGTATGTGAGTACCAATACACACACTTGTTTAGCTAGGGGCACACACTTGTGCACAGGTTTTGGGAGATAAATACAGTCAGGCAAGTGTACAGACACCCCAATGTGAAATAGCGTAAGAGTACACAAATTTACCATTTGTGTACCATTTATTTCACGCTGACACCCCAACGTGAAATAGCGTAAGAGTACACAAATTT
This sequence comes from Cacajao melanocephalus, assembly GCA_963573385.1. Classification (NCBI taxonomy): domain Eukaryota; kingdom Metazoa; phylum Chordata; class Mammalia; order Primates; family Pitheciidae; genus Cacajao; species Cacajao melanocephalus. The sequence goes on from CAUYLG010038532.1 coordinate 8,951, forward strand.
ACCATGAATCAAAATATCCGCCACCCCACCAAAGTGCCACCAAGAAAAAATGTACTCTTGTAAGCGCAGGTTTGCTATATCAAAGAGAACAAGGCAAATAATTGTTGGGATTCCTAATACCAACCATGTAAAGGCTTTCTATGCACACACATATACATGCATTCATTTATGTAAATATTTTGAATATAATGCCATGGCTAGATTACATCATTTAAGCATAATATATAACATAAAATTATTTATACTTATGTTTGCAGGGAACTGCTATTAATGCTTCACATCTAATAACTCATTTAATCCTCAAAACGTAGGTACTGTTATTATACCCACTTTACAGATGAGATAACTGAGCCACAAAAATTTGAAGCAATTTGCCCAAAGTCATCTTCTAACAAGTGGTGGAGCCAGGATTTGAAGCCAAGCAGTCTGGCTCTAGAGTCCAGGCTGTCACCCACTATGTTAGGCTGTTTCATAAAAGGTAAATCACACAAATAGATATAAAATGTGTTGCACGTCTTCATAAGGTCAGTGCATTCCATTATGAATGTATATATGTACGTGCGTAAAACACATGTTCGTGTGAACAGTCAAAAGGTGCAAGGAAGTATATCTGACTTCTTTTCAACATAAACACTTGCCTGCACCTGTATATTCAGCCATATTCGTGTATTGAGCATCTTGTGAGTCCCTACGCCATGTGCTAGGATACTGAGGATACAATAATTAATTCGACACAATGGCCACCCTCAAGAACTCATCACCTACGGAGGAGTCAAACAAGCAAACAGATGCTTAACCTTGAAGGTGATAGCTTAGAGGCTGACACAGAGCTGCAGAGACTGGGAGGACCCCTTCCCCCAACCCATCCGCACCCGCCTGACATATCTTGCACCCAGAATCTTCCAGGGAAGCCACATACTTATTCCCATGAGGTGTCATCACTCAGAACACGTTGAGGGTTCCATTTGGGAATTGCCTTCTAAACCATTTTAAACAATTGCCCAAGAAAATGATTCTTGTTATTTCATAATTATACACACACACACACACACTCACACCCCTTTCTTAGGAAGGAGGCAGGAGTGACATCACAAAGCCTAGGGACCAACAGATGACAGAAAAATTCTCCTACTGGAGTCCAACCCTCCCCAGCTGGTCCACACCCCTCCCTCTCCCGCTGCACGCAAGTCCTCCAGCATAGATCCCGTTCCCTGGATGCTGACTTGGCAAGCTATTCACTTTATGAATATGACCCTCAGAGGGGAGAGCCCCTCTCAGCAGCCCCCGAACTATGTTATCACCGTTATTAAGGAGCTTAAAGAGGAGCTGGGAGGACGAGACACCGCTGGAATTGCAGCCTGATTGTGATTGATGTGTTCCTATTAGCGCCTCAGTGTTATCTCTCTGGATGGCAAGAACAGCCAGTGGCTTGTAACACAACAGATTACCTGAGTTCTCAGCCTTAGAAGGATGTTTAAATAAAATATAGTCCCTCTTAGCAAGAGGCTCATTTTCTCCACGAGGCTCCCAGACTATTTCATGTCAGCTCTGATTCGCTGCGACTCTCCTCAGTAAACATGTCTTATCATTAATAATTCTTTACAAGCACAATCTCCAAGAGTCCTCTCTCTCTCTCTCTTTTTCTCTAGGTGGCTGGACTCAGACACATCACGCTCCAGTTTGGGCTCCAAGGTGCTTCTCTCTGGATTTTCACCTGCCTTGCCAAAAATGATTGATTACGCCGGGCCAACTGGGTGTCCGGCAATACCCAACAAATGACTTTGGCCCCTAACAGCAGGCCTTGGCCAGATAGAAATCAATATTTCACCATTAAAATCTATCAAAGAAGAGTTAAGGCACCATCTGTCCCTGCCGCCTCTCTATGGTGTGTGAACATTAAATCCGACACTTGTACTACATGGGTAATCAATATATAGTGGTTCACAGATCATTTGTGGTCCCCTTTTAGCAGTGATGGATGTCTGGAATCGTTGTGATTCATTTTGTCACACCATTAAACAAGATTCTGTCCAGTTCCTTCCTGATTTCATTTAGAGGATCATTCTTCACAGTTCATAAGAGGGAAACGGTTTTACCAATCTGCTTCTATTTCAATAAGTCACTTTATAGAGATTTTGTGTCCTCCAGACTGTAAAAATTCTGGAGAGATAGTACAAACAGACCTCTAAAACTATTCACTGCATGACATATGCATAAAGTGTGAAGAGAGGAATGTAAATATGTTTACCTCTTTATCTGCAAATGTTGGTTTTAACCCGCTCCTGGCTGAAGAGCTGGCCAGGATACTCCAGGCATTGTCCTGCTATAGGAGGTGGCTAAAGTTTGGTGACTGGCATCTAATTTACAGGGATGATAAAAGTCCCCTGACCCCTTATGGGCATGGTGGAAAGCAAATGGGAATGGCTCCTCCTGAGGCCATGTTTTAGACTTTCATTTCTATAGCTAGGATGTCCTTGCCCCTCACACAAATGGTTAGCAAATGCCTCTGCACTCTCATACAGCATGCTGACCCAAGAGAAGAAAGATCGACCTTGCCCTTGAGGTGAGGAGTGTGGATGACCATGAAGGACTTGCATGACGATGTGGCTACCATCCGTGAAGCACCACCTGTCTCAAGCCCCATACTTGCACACTTTTTGCCCTCAACAATCCTATGAGATAGGTACTATTATCTCCACTTTCCAATAAGGAAACTAAGATTCAAAAAAGTTAAATAACCTACCTAAGATTACTCTAGTCAGGGTATGTAACAGTCAGGACCCAAGCGTGGGCCTCTCTGATGCCAGCCCCCACATGAACTATAGTCAGATCTCGGCTGGTGGCTGTTAATCTGCAGATGATTTTGTTTCAACCCAAGTGAATTTCCTTTAACGCTCCTGAACGTCTTACTTGCATCAACCAACTATGGTGTTACTAGGAAATAAAATTTTATTCTATCCTTATTTTAAGTAAATCTACAGTAAGATCACCAAATTATGAACTACAAAACCAAACACTGGATTTTATACTATTTTCTGTTTCTCAATTATTGGACAGTTACATCACTGTTGCTGATATTTGTGTAGATAAGTAGATGCTAATTTAGCCACTAACATAAATATACATATAGATACATATACATATAGACTTACAGATATAATTTATATATAATTATTATGTGTCACATAAATATACATAAGTTGAAAGACCTTAGAGATAACTTAGCTTTTCCTTTTTTTCTTTGCTTTTAAAATAAAGCAACAGAAGCTCAGCAGGAATAAAAGCTGGCCCGGGGACAAGAATCTTGTTTTCTGATTCCCAACTCAAAATGCTTTACCAAAAAATTATAAACAATAGAGCCTTACACAATTATGATTTTTTTGGTGACATATTTGTTGAGGGGACAAGTGGAGAGAGTTGTATTCATTTTGCAGTTTACAGAAGAAGAAAACGGCCAATGCATTCTTACTTCCACTTGAATTCACTAACCATTATGCCATCCTGCCTGGAGGTAGGCATTCCTTTAGACAACAATAGAGCATAAGGTAGGTTGCACCACTTCAAGACCAGAGCCAAGCCGGATGGCAGCACACAGGAGAATACCAGCCTCAGGCACTCAAGAGGCACATAGCACAGCAGAGAGGGCTTGGACTAGGCTTTAGAAAAATTAGGAAAAAAAAAAAAATCCATCTGTGCTCCTGTGTCACCTCAGACAAGTCACTTAGTCTCTCTGAGCATCTGTTTCTTTGTCTGTAACGCTGAAGCTAATCGCACCTACTTCAAAGGATAATTGCAAGGATTAAATAAGACAATACAAATTTCAGCACAGGTGTAAGCACAATCCAGGTTAGTGCCCTTTCTTTCTCCCTTCCTTCCTCCCTGACCTTATTTCATAAATGTGTATCATACCATGTTTCAGTCTCTAATAACAACCTGTAATGAGATCTGCCACATAAGAATTTATCTAAGTCTTTCTTGATTCTAGAAATATTAAACCTAAGAATTAAAAGGAGCATTGCAAGGTCTTTGGTTCAACCGTTGACCCAGTGCAGAAATCACTTTCACCACCTGCCAGATGGGTCATTTTCAATGACCAGGAGCTCGAGATGTCTGAAAGAAGTCTGCCTCATTGCTGGACAGTTTCTTAACGATAAATTTCCCGTTAAATTTGCCTCCATGTAAATTCTATCCATTAGTCCCAGTAGTAACTCCAATCCATAACCACCTCGTGTTCCGTATAATAATTTAATAGAATGAAAAGAAATGTTCCCTTTAATTTGTGCTCAAACTATCTTCTTCAAGCATTTTGATGATTGCACTAGAATCCAAGAGGTTTGTGACTGTGTCCAAGTTAGTATTATGCCATGTCTTTCCATGTCAGCTTTGAGTATATCCCAGCTTATCATGAAGAGTTTTGTTTCTGCTTTTGTTTTTTCTCTTCTTTTGTGGACCTTGCCCTGGTCCTTGCCACTCTTTGGGCTCTCACTGTCGCTGCAGTTCTATTTTTGAGTGTGAAACCCATAACTGCTCAGAGCACTTCCAATTCAATTTTATATTCAGTTTTCATTCATCTATTTCTTCCTTTTCATTCTTTGTTCTTCCTAACCATTTTTTCTCCATCCACCTGTTTTTCCAACACAAATATCCCAATCAAGGCAGAGATGCCAATCTATACCTTGCATTTGAATAATGTCCCTTAATAATAGGATGAAATGAAGTCCAGCTCCAAGAGCAAGGTCAGCCTCAGCATCTGTCGAAGCAGCTGTTGTCCACCTTCAGCAATGATCTTCAGACATCAGCATAAAGCCCTGGTAAGCAGGCTAATACCCACTCCAGGATCTCAAGGCATACCATGGTCTCTCAACTATTCCCACTATTCACACACTCCAAAATTACTAAAGCCTGCCCTGCCTGGTTGCCTAGTTCTGTGATTATTCTGTGGCACTGAAGTTAATCTTGTGGGCCCTGCTCAGGTCCCACTCTTCCAAATCCCACTTATTGCTGAGGTATCGTGTCCCAAATGTTAATATCTCCAAATGCCCATTTTTGCTGCTAGATTTCTTGTTTGTTTGTAGACCTCTGAATCCAGTATCTCTGTCCATACTTGGACATATACAAGTTCCTTCTTGTAAGTGTGGTCTGATTAGGAAGAAAAAATTCTGCACTAGTTCTTTTAAAAAGTCAGTTCTATACATGTCCACTCTGGTAAAATTGTACAAGCTCACCCTTGACCAGGGGCTGCTTGAGCCAGACTCAATTAGAGGTCAGCCAAGACCCAAGCACACCTACCTGGCACATGCCTGTGCCCATCTGATATGTACTAGCAGCTGAGCACACAGCCATCACACAGGGTAAATCAGTCACATACAGTCTGAGGTCTGAAAACCACTAACCTAATCTCTCTCCCTATGTCTGGTCAGACATAAACAGAATGATTTCTGATGGAATAAGTTATACATTCCTGAAGATTTCCAGGAATTCCAGATATTCTCTTACTATTTGTCCCAAAATCAAACAATATATACCTCTTAAAAGTTTCTTTCAGAGATAACTGTGGCCCATCTTGCTATAATTAAAACCCATCCTGGGGACTTAGAATTTTTGCTTCATTATAAACTCTTCTTCTTAATAATAATACTCTTAGTTATGCTTCTATCATTTGTGAGGCATCATATTGGTTACCCTGTGACATTATTTTATTTAGTTCTCATAGCAGCCCACTGCATGGTAGATTTTATTTTCTCCATTTTGAAATGAGAAACTAGGGCCATAAGAGGTTAAGTAATTCACATGACATCACGCAGCTAATAAATGACAGGAGGAGGCGCAGACTCTGGCCAGACTCCATAGCCAGAGCTACCAACACTTGGCTATACTTTTATCAGAAAATAAACAGAGTTAAATATATTCACCTTACAACTGTAATGAGATCTACATTCAGAGTTCTGGAAGCAGAATCCAGGCCTCATTAAAAACCTTCACGTCTATTAATTACCTGTACCTGACTTAGCCCCCAGATCATGTCCTGTTATCTAAACATCAACAATAGTTTTTCTAATTTCACTTTAAACTCCTGATGAAAGGGGCCAGTTAGGCTATAAGTAAGTCATTGTGCAAAAGGGACACAAGACTTAAATTTCCTCTTTCAACTCAGACCACAGGAAAACAGAGTATCAGGAGAAGGATCAGAGCATTTCACTTCTTCCGGCCCAGATGCCCTTTGGCCAGTGAGGATTTGGGAACCATGCTGAAATCAACCACCCAATGGTGAGGAAGGAAGGTGGGTGTCTAAACCAGCCCTGGAAGCCTGTACCTGGGCAGGAGACTGTCTGCTGCACAGCAGGGCCTCACTCATGGGTGACCTCCTCAAATAATCAGAAGCTGTGGCCAAGACGACGAGTGTGACTTATGATGCCCTCATACTCCAGGGAAAGTGGTACAGAGTGCCAGGAGGAATGTTAGAACTAGGAGACTCAGCTAGTGGCTATCAGCTGGGGTGGGGCATAGGATCTCCCCGGGGGGGGCACTCAGAAATGTGACAGGGAGTTGTTGCCATGACTGAGAGTGCTGTGGGTAATTAGTGGGCAGGGAAGGTTACACTAAAGGTACTCTAATGTGTGAGACAGTCCCATGCAATGATGAATTGCACATTCAAAATGCCACTGGCCCCCAATGACTGAGTCCACTTTCTAAATTTACAGATGAGGAAGGATTTCAGTGAATCTCCTGAAAGATCTAGAGATGATTTTTTTCTACCCAGTGTTGTCACTGCAAATTCAACTCCTTCAGGAAAACATTTTATGAAGGTTGTTACTTCCTCTTAAACTAATCAAGAGGACTGCAGTGTCTACAAATAGAAAGGGAAATGATATTCACTGAAGTTATCAAATCCTGCATTAAATATAACAAAGATGATCTCATTTCCTCTGGGAAAATGAAAAATCTGTGAATCAGATAGCATTGGAGGAAAGGAAACTGAGACTCAGAGGGGCTGACGAAGCTGACTAAGGTCACACAGCTCATCTGTGACAGAGGCAAGATCCCAACTCAGCTGTCCCAGGCAGAAAAACACACAGTCCTTCCAAGGAGCCCTATGAGGTCAGCCAACACCCACTGAGTGCCCCAAACCACACCTCAGTTCTTCTGAAGGCTCCGTCAACCTGGAGCAAAATCAAGAGAGGTAAAGTTTATCTGAGAGCCTTCTCTTCTCATGTGGTTCCCTCAGCCTCATCCCTTCACCACCTGACTTGGCCAGTAGAACCTGGTTCTGGTTGCTGCTGCCAGATGTGGCTTTTGATGCAAAAACCTGAACGTATAAGAAAGGAAGTTCCTGTGGTGGAACAGGAATGGGGAAGGGCATTACTGCTAAGGAGAAAACCTTTCTACAACTATCACCGTTTTACAACTTTCTCTTCCATAAGCTAGGCTTTGGGACCTGTTGAGGAAATTTCCAGGCATGTACTTCATGCTTCTAACCAACTCTAAAGCCTTCCACTTTCTTTCTAAGTGGCTTTGAACCATCAGAACAGTAGGGAGGGGAATTATAGTGAGGAGAGATCTGGGGGAGGGAGTGGAAATGGTGCTTCAGTGTGAGTTTTGAGACCTGCAGAAAAACAGGAAAATAAAAAAGAACAACGGTGCTGATAACATAATGGCTCACATGTAAATACTCAGATGTATTTATCAGAAAGTGATTGGACTGAAATTTTCATTCTCTCATTTCCCAGCTTGTGGCCTTGGACAAGTGCCTTAACATTGCTGAATCTCAATATCTTCATTTGTACAAACAGAAACAGAGTGGTAATTTCCACCCCAGTGTTGTTGTTCAGAATGAACATGGAAATAAAGCAGCTGGCAGATAGTAGGCTCTCAATAAGTAGAAGCAGCTATGACTGATTCACTGGAAAACGGACTGTACAACATGGGCTTACATAGGAGAGTACAGAAGAGCTCATCACCTCCAAAGCTCTGACTCTGCTTTAGGGGAAGAAGATTGTCAATCTATTTTCCCCCTAAAGAGTAGGTGGGGGAGGGGAGAAGGAGCAAGGAGGGGAGTTTTCAGGGCAACAAGACTAATCAGGATTTCACCATCAAACCAAATATATCCAATTAACAGCTATTAAAGAAGCATTTTCTGGCACTATGCACAATAAAGGCCATTCTACCTAGTGGAAATTAATCTTAATTATTGGTACCTGCATACATACGTGCAAAGGGAAGCAACTCACATTAATCTACATTAAACTTAATAGCAGTCCGTGTATTATCTATTCTGAGTCAAAATTGACTGCTGGCCCCTGCGTAGATATCTGAAGTGCTAACTCAAGTAATTACAGTGCAGTGGGTCTCAAAGACACAATTTGTTCCCTATATAATAAATCAGCTGCTAGAAGCTTTTTATAATTAAAAACCAAAAGAAAAAAATAGAACTGTATAGGCAAATGTCATTTTCTTCTAAGGGAAATTAGGGAAAAGAAAAGAGTGTCTCCTTGTTGCGTAGTCTGAAAGGGGAAGGAAATACGAGTCTCTGATGGATTCCTAAACAAAGAGAGAAATAAATACAGTGGTAGATTTTCAGAACTATAGGAAAAAAATGTTTTTAGAATCTTAAATTTAAGGTTTCTAAGAGGCCTGATATTCCTTTCCAAGGAGACCAATAAGGCTATCTCAGAGAAATGCTTTATACGAACTGGAATTTTCATTAGTATGGAAGAAGGTGGAAGGCCAAGTTGATTATATCAAATTCCACCTAGCAGGACCCGTTGCATGACCATGAGGTCAAGGAAAATGATGACTATGTTTGCTTCCTCACTGCCGCCCACCACCCTTCCTATGAGGGCATCATGCATGGTTTCAATGCATCAATTTTTAGAGGTCACCCTCCTTTCCATAGATGTCTTTTACTTTTGCCATCTCTGCCTTAAGAAACTGTGGGCCCTGTCTCCAAAAACCACGAGCCCTCCCTCTACCTCAACCACTCCAGTTAGGGTTTCTCAGCTGCTTAGAATCCTACGCCTACTGGTGCTTTATGACCAGCGAGGCTGTTTAGTCCCACTTCAACCACAGCCAACATTTCCTGAGGTGTGACGTGCCTGCCCCCACTGGAATGGGGACGATTAAGTAATTCTCAAAACACCCTGACTTCATTTGCCAGGAGCTTGCCTGCAGGCACACCATGGCCATGTTCCATATCACAAAGGTCACCCAAGCCAGATCTTCCCTGACTGCCACCTGCCCCTACATCTCCTAGACTGCAGCTCAACCCAGTGTAGATCCCTTCCTAATCTCCTACCTCCATCCTGCCTTTTCTCAACTCTCACCTCTGGGAGTCCCCTGACTGATCCTGCCTTCCCTCAACCCACCCAGCACCCCTCTGTGGTTCCAGGCAGGGCAACCAAGTCCAGCTATTCGTTTGTATGTACAATTGCAAGTAGAAGGTGCTTCCCAGGGATTGTGCAACTCAGTAGCCCTGATAACCCTTTGGCACTCATCACCACCAGCTTGGCTCCATCTTGGTTCTCCACCCTGGGCCTCCTCCAGCCTGCTGGTTCCCTTTGCTCAGGTGTGACCCAGCTCTCAGTCTCCAGGACTCCTCTAGCCAAAGCCCTTCCCAAGCCCTCAGCCCCTCACGGGAGGAATCTAAGTTAATCTCTGATCCCCCTGGGATTCTTTCCTCCCGACCGCTGGTCCAACCTTTCCCCATCAGGCCAAACTTCCCTTCCAGATCACAAACCCCAGATATCTCCCCTCATTTCAGCCTTGGTGTTTTCCCCATCTCAACTCTCTAAGCTGTGGATAGCTCTTGCTCCTCCTACCTCTTAATCCTGTCTGCTTTATTCCCTATTATCTGATAGTATCATTTAATGCAATTTTTAAATCAAAAATCACATACATGTTCCCTGTAGAAATTTTATAAAACACAGGAAAATTTAAAAAGGCAGCTGTTCACTACTCAAGCCTTCTTTTCATGGATATATGGCATGCATGCAAATTTACAAAATAGGTGTGGAATTGATACTGATTTTTCAAATGATTTTTATTCTATTTTTTCAATTAATAACATGTATGTGCCCTAGTCTGTCAGCATCCCGCCCCAGTGGCAACCAGTGTTAACAGCTTGTTTTGTACTTTCTAGCAATAGTTCATTCACTAACAAGTATATGTGAGTATAAATGCATCTTTTCACACAGGTGATGGGATCCATCATACTGTTTTACAGCTTACTACTTCCACTTAAATATTAGAGGTTATATCATAGATGTAGAACTACACCAGCTTCCCTTTTAAATATATCTATTTAATTAAAACAGTGCATAAATAACACCGTTGGAGTTAAGGCATAGCAACAATTGTGAGAAAGGTATTTGACTACTGAAGTTCATATAGACATTTTGGGGAAAAAAATTGTCAACTTAGAAAACACTATTCTCCCTTGTATATGAATTCTGCCTGCTCTCCTGACCACCCAACCTTATTAATAAGTGGCCCTCCAGACGTGCTTGAATACCTCTAGTAATGGAGAACTCACTTCCTCAGGAGAAGGAATAAACAGATATATTTAAAAGGGAAGTTTTTAGGTGATGAGACCCTCATCCTGAACCCTGTGGGGATTCCTTAGCATTCAAAATCTATGTCATCCATTTGGACACTGAATTTCTACAACATGATATTGTTTCTTAACCATGTCATATGACATGGTTTTTAATTCAATTTTGACTTAATTTTTGCCTTTTAACTTAATTTTGAGTTTCTGAAAGGCAGAGACCAAGGCTTGGGTTTCTCATGCATCCCTTTCCGGTGCCTGCCACAGTGCCACCCACGCTGCCCCCGCACAGCACCTCCTTATCGTTGAGGCCTCAGTGAACTCAGCACTTCTTCCAGACAGCCTTTCCTAACACCTCGCCACCAGAATTTCTCCAGTTACCATAATCGTCTCTTTGTGATCTATAATCCTCATTGCTCATGCAAAGCATGTCGCTGGTTTTCAAAAACATATATTTGTTTGGTGAATAAATAAATAAACAAATGAATACTCCTGTGACCTTTTCTTTTCTTTTTTTTTTAAGGTTTTTTTTTTTTAATTGTACTTTAGGCTCTAGGGCACATATGCAGATCATGCAGGATTGTTGCATAGGTACATACATGGCAAGGTGGTTTGTTGCCTTCATCCCCCCCATCATCTCTATCTGGTATTTCTCCCCTCATTATCCCTCCCCAACCTCCCCATCCCCGCTGTCCCTTCCCTAGCCCCCCGACCACTGACTGCAGTGTGTAATGCTCCCCTCCCTGTGTCCACATGTTCTAATTGTTCAACACCCGCCTGTGAGTGATAACATACAGTGTTTGGTTTTCTGTTCTTGTGTCAGTTTGCTGAGAATGATGGTTTCCAGATTCATCCATGTCCCTATGAAGGACACGAACTCATCGTTTTTTATGGCTGCATAGTATTCCATGGGGTATATGTGCCACACTGTCTTTATCCAGTCTATCGATGATGGACATTTGGGTTGGTTCCAGGTCTTTGCTATTGTAAACAGTGCCACAGTGAACATATGTGTGCATGTGTCTTTATAACAGAACAATTAATAATTCTTTGGGTAAATACCCAGTAATGGAATTGCTAGGTCAAATGGTATTTCTATTTCTAGGTCCTTGAAGAATCACCACACTGTCTTCTACAATGGTTGAACTAATTTACTCTCCCACCAACAGTGTAAACGCATTCCTATTTCTCTACATCCTCTCCGGCATCTATTGTCTCCAGATTTTTCAATGATCGCCATTCTAACTGGTGTGAGGTGGTATCTCAATGTGGTTTTGATTTGCATTTCTCTAATGCCCAGTGATGATGAGCATTTTTTCATATGTTTGTTGGCCTCATAGATATCTTCTTTTGTAAAATGTCTGTTCATATCCTTTTCTTAAAAGACAATGATGACAGAGTAGTATCGAATTTCTCAAGGGGACCTTGTAGAATCTAAATGCTGGGAGAGTTCCACCTAGGATCCCGGGACACTGACAGGGCTACCACTTGCCATGCTTTTTTTTTTTTCCCCAGAGTCTTTCTCTGTTGCCCAGGCTGAAGTACAGTGGCGTAATCTCAGCTCACTGCAACCTCCATCTCCCGAGTTCAAGAGATTCTCCCACCTCAGCTCCTGAGTAGCTGGGACTACAGGTGCACACCACCACACCTGGCTAATTTTTTTGTACTTTTAGGAGAGATGAGATTTTACCATGTTAGCCAGGATGGTCTTGATCTCCTGACCTCGTGATCTACCTGCCTTGGTCTCTCAAAGTGCCGGGATTACATGTGTGAGCCACTGCGCCCGGCCAACCACTTGCGTGTTTAACAGCCCTAGGTCTCCATTTAAGAAGCACCCAATCATGACAGAACATTCAGAAACACAAAGTTGGAAGCTAGGCATCGAGGCCATGCAAACTCCATGAAATCAGGTCCCAGGAAATGCTCTTAGAGAGATTTCAGAAAAGATATTGAGGGAGAGAGGGAAGAGAATTAACTTTTCTGTGCTCCCATTTGTGCCAGAAATAGAGTTTGAAGTTAAAGATGAACTTGTCCTCTTGCAGGGAGGAAGACTGGAGTCCTGAAGTCAAGTCGGGGGTAAAGAACACTCCTCTTTCCCACTCCTCCCACCCAGAAACTGCACCCAGCTCTAAACTGGAATTATCAGTCAATCCACATACAACCATTTCCTAAGAACCTACGAGTTAAAAAAAGAGCTGGACCATGTCTCACACTCTTCTTAGCAACGTGCAAACACAGTTACATGAATCACTAAGCAATATTGTAAATGAAATGCCTCTATAAAACGTCCATACAAGATTCTTGCGGTGGAAGAAGCAGAGAGCATAAAGGACAAAACATCTGAATCTTGGCCCCTCAGCCGTGTGACCTCTGGCAGTTTACTTCACCTCACTAAACTTTATCTCTGCAATGGAAATAAAAGTGCCACTTCATATGTGTCATGTGTAAAGATAAAATGAAATGCAATGAGATCACATAAGTAAAGTTGGTAAGAAAATGCACGTGGACTTTAGAAGGTGCTGGGCTGGAAATGGGACATAGAAAGAGAGAAGTCCAAAAAAGGAAGAGGGAGCAGTCATCTGGAGTTGCAAGGGAGGACACTTGACATATCCATAATTGTTCTTTCATCCTGTTATTCTTGTCGCTCCACAAATATCCAGGGAGCATCTACAAATGGGGAACAAGTCAGACACAAGGACTGCCCTTGTGGAGCTTACAGTTTAACAGGGATATAGATGCTTAAAGAAATGATGTGAATTCAGCTAAGTGCTCTGAGATGGGAGGGAGATGTGGGACATGCGAGTAGCTCCTCATTCAGACAGGTAGTGTAAAGAGAGTTGTTAGAAGCTGGTGACATCTCAGCTTTCAGAAGCATGTGCAATCATCTAGACTGCACTAGGGTGGGGAAGAAGAGATGGGATTGGAATTTTCTAGGAAGGCATACATCTCAGGCCTGCACTCCCTCAAAGAGTGAGACAAAGAAGTGACCAGAAGACAGCCTCATAAGCCGTGATCATGAGTCTGGCCCACATGGTTAGAACAACTATAGGGTTTCAAGGGGGAGAGTGACACACATGGTCGGATTTGCATTTTAGAAGCAGACTTGGGTGAAGCAGGGTAAGATAGGGAGACAAAGAGAGAGTTGCAGGAAATAAAGAAAGGTAGAAATCATTAGACACCAAGGAAAGCAGAATACTACTCAAAGCGCTCATGAAAGATTGGAGTTAAAGGTAGGATGAGGAGGCCATCAGTGGTGGCTCCCAGGTGTCTGGCTGAGGCAGCTAGGTAAATGGTAGGGCCATTGACTAATATGAGATTTTGGAGAAAGATGTTGAGTTTAGTTTTGGATATGTCAAGATTGAGATTCCTGAGAGATATCCAAGTGGAGTTGTCCAAGAACAGATGAGTACATGGACCCCAAACCAGGAAATTCTGGATTGGAGACAGAAGTTTGGCATTATGCCAGCCCCCCGGTAATGAATGGTTGCTGGGCTGCTGATGACATTCTACAGAAAGCAGGGGCAAGAAGGAAGAGAGGACAGTCGGCAAAGGCCCCTCTAACAGGGCAGAAGAGGGAGACTCATTACAAGAGCCTAGAAGTTAGCTACAGAGATGGGGTGGGGGAACTCCACAGAGAGGGCAGTGTTACAGCCAAGGAAAAAGAGGATATCGACAGGGTGGGGTAGGTCGATTGTGCTATGCTGACATCAGATTTGAGAAGTACTTATCAGAGAGAGCAAAGTGGAAGTCTCAATGACCTTGCAAGTTTCAGCGGAGTGGTAGGAGTGAAATCCAGATTATCAAGGTGAAGGAGAATGTGGGAGGTAGAAAGGAGGAGACAGCAAGTGCAGGCAAAGCTTAGCAGGCAGTTACTGTGAAAATTAAGATGAAAGATAGGAAAGTACCTGGAAGGAAGTATCTATAGGGTGAGTTTGGGGAATAATGTTTTTTGTTTGTTTGTTGTTTAAGATGGGAGAGATTTGATCATGTCTTAACACATCTAAGAAAAAGTCAATAGAAGAAAGGAAAAGTTTTAAAGATGTAGAAGAGGGAGGAAATAATAATAATACTAGAGAAGAATCTCTGAGGAGATGGATGGAGATAGGATCCAGGAGGTATTTCACTGGAACAAGAATGAAACAAGATGCTGTATATGTTAGAATCTCTTTAAGGTTTAGGCAACAGTAAACCCTCTGGGATTGTAACTTGGAAAGTAACATGGATATTTGGAAGTCAAACAGTAGCTTTTTGCTACCCTTCCCTAATTAAACTGCTCAGTGTTGGCAGAGCTCAGAATCAACCTCCCTGTGATTTGTTTCACCTTTGTCTCATGGTTGCAGGATGGCTGCAGCAGCTCTAAGAATCACATCCTTACATGCCCCATTCATAACCAGGAACCAGGAACCATGCATCAGTAAAGTGCGTAATTCTCTTCATGCACTTTTCTTCTAGAAGAAAGAAAAATATTTTTCAGAAGCACTCTACAAGACTTCTTGACACATGTCATTATATAAAATTGGGACTGAAGAGTCACCCACAGACCAAGACTGGGCCCACTTCCCACCTAGCACCTGAACAAAATGGCAAAGAAGAAAGGGGCAACTTTGGGTTAGAAATAGCCATGTATGCCTCAAAGGTACAAATAAGGTAGGTCAGTGGGCTTGGGATCAGAAAAACTGAAGGAATTCTTTGGAAATGTCTATTTTCTTTCTAAGTTTGTCATCTGGTAAGAGTGAGAGGGAAGGGCTTGTGGGTATGGGTTGTGACGGGAGTAAAGAGGTCTAAAATAACCACAGCAGAGAAGCAGGGAGTGAACTCACTGAAAAAAAAAAATTCCAAGAAAGTCTTCTGTGGGGAGCATGACTGGGGAAGAAATTACAGACCAAAGGAGAGAGGAAAGGGAGGGAAGATCCACTAATGAACAGCTCTGCCCAAAGTGGCCACATACACCAGAGTTTCCCTGCCTCACACTGTTGGCCTTCTGGGCTGATTAATTATTTGTTGCAGGGTTGTCCTGGATACTGTAGCATGTTAACAGCATCCCCTGCCTCTCCCTACTAGATGCTAGTAGCAAACCCCACTTCTAGTCCTGACTACCAAAACTGTCTCCAGGCATTGCCCAGTACCCCTTGGTGGTGGGGGGCAAAATCATTCAGTTGAAAACCAACTATGTACATGATCTCATTTAGTCCTGCAGAGCAGACTGTGGCTCTGTTTTTGGCGATGAGGTTACATGCCCAAGGACACATAGCTAAGAAGAAATGGAACCAGAATTGAAGCTAGCTCTGCAGAGACCGCATTCTTCCCCCTGACCCTGAGCTCCACGGTCTGCAATGCACCACTGGTACCAAACAGGAAGTCTATATCCATGTCCTGGCCTCTGCCTTGCCACTGGGGTTCTACACCCCATAGAGTAACTTTGAGGAGTAATCTGTTTTTTCCGGAAAGAATTAGAGAACTCATAAAAATTAAATCTTTACCAGAGCTCTAACTGCTCTTTTCAAGGAAGTCAATCACTTGGGTAAAAAAAAAAAATGTGGCAACATTTTCCCAAGGACTTAGGGAAGAAAATCACCATCCAGAAAGGAAAATCTTTGAAGTTGGAATGTGCTCTAGGCTGCGTCTTTAAATGAAAAATATTATATGCCTGGGAAACATTATATATGCCAAAGCAATATGAAGGCCTCACTGTAATAATGATAGCAGCAACTCCACGCTTTCATCCCCGAGACTCTGTGAAGGGCCTTAAAAATGAAATTTTATACAAGTGCACAAAAACACACACGGTATTTGAAAAATTCACACATATATCACTTTGCCCACCTCTCTAATGAAGGTGGAATGCAGTGGCAGATGTTTCACAGCTGCCCGGCAACCACCCTCCAACAGTTCAGGACAGGAAGCTGAAGACACCCGATCCAAAAGGAATTGCAGGGAGACGACAGGGAGGTAAAAGCTAATCCTGAGCACTGGGATTCTGCCAAATGCTTAGGATACCCTCCACGCCATTGCCTCATTCTTTATTCTAAGAGACTGAATGAATCAAATGACAGGTATCTATCTGCATGTGAGAGGCCATGCCCTCCCCGTGAAGAGAGTTGGAACTAGGAAACATCCTTACACTTGAAGCATATGTACTATACATACAGCCTGCAGCCCAGCTCGAGAAAGCCAAGCTTATAGATTTGGTACCTAGGCCAGTTACATATCTTCACTCTGTTTAGTAGCCATAGACAGAGTCCCTATTGCATAAACGGCTGCCCTTGCCTCTACCCTTTCATAAAAGATAAATCATTTCATAAAGAATGCCTCACTCTCTGGGTGCAGTAGCTCACACCTGTAATCCCAGCACTTTAGGGGGCCCAGGCAGATGGATTACTTGAAGTCAGGAGTTTGAGACAGCCTGGCCAACATGGCAAAACACCGTCTCTGATAAAAATACAAAACTTAGCTGGATGTGGTGGTGGTCATCTGTAATCCCAGCTACTCGGGAAGCTGAGGCATGAGAATCACTTGAACAAGAGAAGTGGAGATTGCAGTGAGCCGAGATCAGGCCTCTGCCCTCCAACCTGGGCAACAGTGACAGAGTGACATTTCGTCTCAAAAAAAAAAAAAGAAAAAACAGGAATGCCTTACTGATTTACGCAGATGGTAGAGGAGGAAGAGGGGACAAGGGATGGTACCTTGTTTCACTAGGTCAGGCAGTGCGTTTATTCCACAAAGTGAGGGAAAGAAGTTAGTAACTGTGGAGCCCCAGCTCATGTTGGGGCCTGGGCTAGGAGATTTACCTGTGTCATGTCATTAATCTTTCTGGGTTTCATTGTCTGAACTTTGCAAATAAAGAAACTGAGACTTGGAGAGGTTACCTAAGTTGGGGTCATATCCCCCATGAGCCAGGATTCAAGCTCAGGTTGGCCAACCCCATAGTGAGCACGTCTGTGTTACCACCGTATGTGGACATGGAGTATGCTAGCGTCCCAGAAATCTCCTCTGTGCTCCCTCCAAGTCATTACCCACTCACTCCTCACCCCCAGGTGACCACTGTTCTTCCATTACTAACGAGTAAATTTGGCATGTTTTTGAACAACATATAAAAAATGGAGTCACATAGTGCGTATCTTTGGTATCCGACTTCTTCAGCTCAGTAATTTGTGAGATCCATTCATGTTTTTGTGCTTAATAGTAACTTGTTCATTCCCATTGCTATAGAGGATTCTACTGGGTGAATGTATTAAAATGTATGTATCCATTGTATTATTTGTGAACATTTGAAGAATATTCCATTTAAGAATATTATGAATACTACTGCTACAAACAATCCTTTGTTTTTCTTTTTTATTAAGACAGAGTTTCACTTAGTCACTGAGGCTGCATGCAATGCTGCAATCACAGCTCACCACAACCTTGACCTCCTGGGCTCAGGGGATTCTCCTTCCTCTGCCTCCCAAAGTGCTGGGATTATAGGTGTGAGCCACCAAGCCCAGCTAAATATTCTTAATATCTAATGAATGAATAATTTGAATGAATGCAAAATAGTACAGCCACTATGGAAAACAGTGTGAAGTTTCTTAAAAAAAAAATAGAACTATCATATAATTTAGCAATCCCAATTCTGGGTATTAATCAAAAGAATTGAATTTAATCATATTTATAATAATTTAATAATATATAATATAATGACAATATTACAATAGCAGTATAATAAATGATATAATATGTCATTTTTAATAATTTAATAATTTTAATTTATTCATAAATATAATGAATATTTTGCCCACTTGCTTGAATACATGTACCTAGAAATAAAATTGCCTAGAAATAAAATTGCTGAATCATAAGATATATAATTTCTCATTGTTACTAGGTAATGCCAGTCTTCCAAAATGTTGTACTAACACTCCCATTAACAATGTGTAAAAATTCCATCTGCTCCACAACTTCCAAAAATTGAGATTTTGAGTTTCTTTATAATTTTAACCATTCTGATGGCTGTGTTCCTATGTCACTGTTGTTATAATTTTCTTCATAACTAATAAACTTGAGGATCTTGTTATATATTTATTGGCCGTTTGAACCATTCTCTCTTTTGTGAAGTGGTTGTCTGTTTTTGTATATTGATCTGTAGGAGACCTTTGTATATTCTGTGTGAAAGTCCTTTGTTGGATATATGTATTGCAAATGTATTCTCCCATCCTGTGGCTTATCTGTCCACTCTTTGGTGTCTTTCAGGGCTTTTTGTTTTTGTTTTTCACTATATTTTATTGTGGTAAGAACAGAACATGAGATGTACCCCCCTTAACAAATGGCAAGTGTACATTGCCTTAAAGTTAATTATAGATCCAACTTTATACAGCAGCTCTCCAGAGCTTATTCATCTTGCTTAAGTGAAACTTTATTCCCATTGATAAGTAACTCTCCATTTCCTCCTCCCCCAGATCCTGGCAGTCATCATTCTACTCTGACCCTATGAATTTGACTCTTTTAAATATCTCATATAAATAGAATCATGCAACATTTGTCTTTCTCTTACTGGCTTCTTTCACTAAGCATAATGTCCTCAAGGTTAAACCATGTTGTTACTATTCTGCAATACGTAACGACTTCTTTTTGAAGGCCGAATAGTGTCATATCCGATGTATATAACACATTTCCTTCATTCATCTATCCGTGAACATTTAGGTTGTTTCCACATCTTAGCTATTGTGAAAAGTGCTATAGTGAACATTGGGGTGTCAATATCACTTTGAGATCCTTGTTTCAATTCTTTTGATAAATACCCAGAATTAGAATTGCTAAATTATATGGTAGTTCTGTTTTTTTTTTAAGAACCTTCACACTTTTCCATAGTGGTTGCACTATTTTGCATTCCCACCAACAGGGTAAAAATGTTCCAATTTTTTCACATCCTTGCCAACACTTGTGGTCTTTTGGTTTTTTTGATAAACATCCTGAAAAGTGTGAGCTGATATCTCACTGTGGTTTTGACTTGCATTTCTCTGATGATTAGTTACTTTGAGCACTTTTTCTTCCCCCCCTCTTTTTTCTATTTTATTTTATTTTTTTATTGCATTTTAGGTTTTGGGGTACATGTGAAGAACGTGTAAGATTGTTGCATAGGTACACACATGGCAGTGTGGTTTGCTGCCTTCCTCCCCGTCACCTATATCTGCATTTCTCCCCATGTTATCCCTTCCCAACTCCTCACCCCCAGCTTTCCATCCCCTATTTCCCCCCAACAGACCCCAGTGTGTGTTGCTCCCCTCCCTGTGTCCATGTGTTCTCATTGTTCAACACCCGCCTATGAGTGAGAACATGCGGTGTTTTATTTTCTGTTCTTGTGTCAGTTTGCTGAGAATGATGGTTTCCAGGTTTATCCATGTACCTACAAAGGACACGAACTCATCATTTTTTATGGCTGCATAGTATTCCATAGTGTATATGTGCCACATTTTCCCTGTCCAGTCTATCATCAATGGGCATTTGGGTTGGTTCCAAGTCTTTGCTATTGTAAACAGTGCTGCAATGAACATTCAGGTGCATGTGTCCTTATGATAGTATGATTTATAATCCTTTGGATATATACCCAGTAATGGGATTGCTGGGTCAAACGGAATTTCTATTTCTAGGTCCTTGAGGAATCACCACACTGTCTTCCACAATAGTTGAACTAATTAACACTCTCACCAACAGTGTAAAAGTGTTCCTATTTCTCCACATCCTCTCCAGCATCTGTTGTCTCCAGATTTTTTAATGATTGCCATTCTAACTGGCGTGAGATGATATCTCAATGTAGTTTTGATTTGCATTTCTTTTGAGCACTTTTTCATATATAGGTTGGTCAATTGTATGTCTTCTTTGGAGAAATGTCTATTCAAGTCCTTCAGCTATTTTTTAATCAGGTTACTTGGTCTTTTACTATTGAGGTTTAGGAGTTCCTTTTCTATTTTGGAGGTTAACCCTTTATCAGATATTTTGTTTACAAATATTTTCTGTATTAGTCCATTTTCATGCTGCTGACAAAGACATACCCAAGACTGGGCAATTTACCAAAGAAAAAAGTTTATTGGACTTAACAGTTCCACATGGCTGGGGAGGCCTCACAATCACGGCACAAGGCAAGGAGGAGCAAGGTGGATGGCAGCAGGCAAAGAGAGAGAGAGAGCTTATACAAAGAAATTCTCATTTTTAAAATCATCAGATCTCATGAGACCCATTCACTATCACAAGAAAAGCACAAGAAAAACCTGCCCCCATGATTCAGTCATCTCCCATAGAGTCCCTCTCACAAAATGTGGGAATTATGGGAGCTACAAGATAATATTTGGGTGGGGACACAGAGCCAAACCATATTATTCTGCCCCTGTCCCTTCCCAAAGCTCATTTTTTCACATTTCAAAACCAATCATTCCTTCCCGACAGTCCCCCAAAAGACTCAACTAATTTCAGCATTAACTCAAAAATCCACAGTCCAAAGTCTCATCCAAGTTAAGGAAAGTTCCTTCTGTCTATGAGCATGTAAAATCAAAAGCAAGTTAGTTACTTCCTAGATACAATGGGGATACAGGCATTGGGTACATACAGCTGTTCCAAATGGGAGAAATTTGCCAAAACAAAGTGGCTACAGGCCCCATGCAAGTCCAAAATCCAGTGGGGCAGTCAAATATTAAAGCCCCTAAGTGGTCTCCTTTGACTCCATGTCTGACTTTCAAGTCATGCTGATACAAGAGCTGGGTTCCTATGGTCTGGGGCAGCTTCATCTCTGTGGTCTTGCAGGTACAGCATCCGTCCCAGCTGCCTTCATGGGCTGGCATTGAGTGTCTGTGGCATTTCCAGGCACACAGTGCAAGCTGTCAGTGGATTCACTATTCTGGAATCTGGAGGATGGTGGCCTTCTTCTCACAGCTCCACTAGATGGTGGCCCAGTAGGAACTTTGTGTGGGGGCTCCCACCCCACATTTCCCTTCTGCATTGCCCTGGCAGAGGTTCTCCATGAGGACCCTGCCCCTATGGTAAACTTCTGCCAGGACATTTAGGTGTTTCCACACATCTGAAATCTAAGCAGAAGTTCCCAAACCTCAATTCTTGATTTCTGTGTACTCACAGGCTCAGCAGCAAGTCTTGGAAGCTTCCAAGACTTGAGGTTTGCACTCTCTGAAGCCACAGCCCAAGCTCTACATTGGCCTCTTTCAGCCACAGCTGGAGCAGTTGGGACACAAGGCACCAAGTCCATAGGTTGCACACAGCATGGAGACCCTGGGCCCGGCCCACAAACCACTTTTTCCTCCTAGGCCTCAAAGCCTGTCATGGGAGGGATGGCCACAAACATGTCTAACATTCCCTGGAGACATTTTCCCCACTGTCTTGGTGATTAACATTCAGCTCCTTGTTACTTATGCAAACTTCTGCAGCCAGCTTGAATTTCTCCTCAGAAAATGGGATTTTCTTTTCTATCACATTGTCATCCTGCAAATTTCCCAAACTTTTATGTTTTGTTTCCTTTTCAAAAATGAATGCCTTTAACAGCATCCAACTCACTCTGAATGACTTACTGCTTAGAAATTTCTTCCACCAGACGCTTTAAATCATCTCTCCCAAGTTCAAAGTTTCACAAATCTCTAGGGCAAGGGCAAAGTGCCACCAGTCTTTTTGTTAAAATATAACAAGAGTCACCTTTGCTCCAGTTCCCAACAAGTTCCTCATCTCCATCTGAGACACTTCACCTTGAACCTTATTGTTCATAGCACTATTATCATCTTTGTCAAAGCCATTCAACAAATCTCTAGGAAGTTCCAAACTTTCCCACATTGTCCTGTCTTCTTCTGAGCCCTCCAAACTGTTCCAACCTCTGCCTGTTATCCAGTTACAAGGTTGCTTCTACATTTCTGAGTATTTTGGCAGCAACACCCTACTCTGCTAGTACCAATTTACTGTATTAGTCAGTTTTCATGCTGCTGGTAAAGACATACCCAAGACTGGGTAACTTACAAAATAGAGAGGTTTATTGGACTCACAGTTCCATGTGGCTGGGGAGGTCTCACAATCATGGTGGAAGGTGAAAGGCACATCTCACATGGCAGCAGAAAAGAAAAGAGAGCTTGTGTAGGGAAACTCCCCTTTGTAAAACCATCAGATCTTGTGAGCCTTATTCACTATCATGAGAACAGCACAGGAAAGACCCAGCCCCATAATTCAATCACCTTCCACCAGGTTCCTCCCATGGAACATGGGAATTGTGGAAGTTACAATTCAAGGTGAGATTTGAGTGGGGACACGGCCCAACCATATCAATTTTCTACTATTCTATATGTTGCCTTTTCATTCTTGATGGTTTTCTTTGCTGTACAGAAGCTTATTAGTTGGATGTAGTCCCCACTTGTTTATTTTGTTGTTGTTGACTCTGCTTTTGGTGTCATATCCATAAAATCATTGCCAAGACTATTGTCATGGCATTTTCCCCCAAAGTCTTCTTCTGGGAGTTTCATAGGTTTATGTCTTACATTCAATCATTTAAACCACTCTGAGTTGATTTTTGTGTATGGTGTCAGATAAAGGGTCAATTTCACTCTTTTACATGTTAATATCTTTTTTCATCACCATTTGTTGATTTTTCAACTGTGTATTTGTGGCACCTTATTAAAGAGCAATTGAACATATATGCATAGTGTTTTTCTGGGCTCTCTATTCTGTTCTATTTGTCTATATATCCATCCATGCCAAGTCTGTTTTAATTATTATAGTTTTGTCATATATTTTGATGTCAGAAAATGTGATGACTGGCCTTGTCATTCTTTCTTAGGATTTATTTGGCTAGTTATGGTCTTTTGTGGTACCATATTATTTTTAGAATTTTTTCTTTTTTTGACATTTAGGTTCAGGGTACATATGATGGTTTGTTACATAGGTAAACACGTGTCATGGGGCTGTTTTGTAAGATTATTTCATCATCCAGGTATTAAGCATAGTACCCAATAATTATCTTTTCTGCTCCTCTCCCTCCTCCCAACCTCCACCCTCAAGTAGACCTCAGTGTCTGTTGTTTTATTCTTTGTGTTCATAAGTTCTTATCATTTAGCTCCCACTTATAAGCGACAACATGTGGTATCTGATTTTCTGTTCCTGCCTTAGTTTGCTAAGGATAATAGCCTCCAGTTCCACCCACGTTCCCCCCAAAAGATGTGTTTTCATTCTTTTTTATAGCTGCATAGAATTTTGTTCTATTTCAGTACAAAATACTATTGAAATTTTCATAGGGATTGCATTGAATCTGTAGATTGTCTTGAAAAGAATGCACATTTTTCCAATCCACAGACACAGATATGACTTACCATTTGCTTATGTCTTGTTTAATTTCTTTCAACAATGTTTTGTAGTTTTCGGTATGTAAGATTTTTACTTCCTTAGTTAAGTTTATTTCTAGGTATTGTATTCCTTTTGGTGCTGTTATAAATGGGAATGTTTTCCTAATTTCCATTTCATATAGTTCATTGCTAATGTGTGCAAGCAATATTTGTATGTTAATTTTGTATCCTGAAACTTTACTGAATATGTTTATGAGTTCCAATGAAAATTTTTAATGACGTCTTTAGGGTTTTCTATATGTAAGATCATGTCATCTGCAAATAGGAGCAATTTTACTTCTCTCTTTGTGATTTTCATGCCTTTTTGTTTGTTTGTGGGCCTAATTGCTCTGGATAGGAATTCCAATACTGGGTTGATGAGTGCAAAATATACTTCTTTGACATATTTTTAGTTGGCTGTTCAGCAAGTCTGCAAACAGAGGTGGCCCTGCAACACTGTCTTTGGAGAGGAGGTTTGCATCTGTAGGAAATCTGCATTGATGTCACAAGGCTTTCTCTGAGGCCCTCCCTCGTTGTATCTAGAAAAGATTAACTGAGAGTATGATACCTTTAAAGGTCTGAAAGTCCGGGTGTAGTGGTTCATGTCTCTAATCCAAGCACTTTGTGAGGCCAAGGCAGGAGGTCACTGGAGTCCAGGAGTTCAAGATCAGCATGGGCAATCTGATTTTTTGAGACCCTATCTCAAAAGAAAAAAAAAAGTTAGCCAGGTGTAATGGGGTGTACCTGTATTCCAAGTTATTTGAGAGGCTAAGGCTGAGGCTGGATGATTGCTTGGGCCCATGAGTTTGAGGCTGCAAAGAGTCATGCTAGTGTCACTGAACTGCAGTCTGGTCAACAGAGCAAGACCTTGTCTCGGCACACATGCAGAAAAAAAAAAAGATCTGAAGAAAACATTCACTTTTCATTCTCTTTGAGGGCTGCTACCTGGGAGGTTTTATTTACGTAGCAGGACCACCTTTGTTAGCTAGGCTTTCTCCTCTCCCCCTCCCATAAACTGTTTTGCCAAGATCCAACCCCCATTCCTTCTGTAACCTCAAGATGGCATATAAGCTTCTGAAACCCACTGGGTGATTGGGGTAATTATGCTGTGGTTCTCTACCACATGCAAGTTAATAAGTTTGTATGCCTTTTCTCCAGTTAATCTGCCTTTATCAGTTGATTTTTTAGTGAACCATCTAAATATGAAGAGAAAATTTCCCTTGGCCCCTACAGTAGGAAAGGCGAGGCTGGGTGTGGTGGCTCACACCTGTAATCATAGCACTTTGGAAGGCCAAGGTAGGCAAATTCCCTGAGCTCAGAAGTCGAAGACCAGCCTGGGCAACAAGGTGAAACCCCGTCTCTACTAAAATACACAAATTAGCCAGGAGTGACAGCATGCAGTTGTAATCCCAGCTACTTGGGAGGCTGAGGCAGAAGAATTGCTTGAACCCAGAGGTAGAGGTTGCAGTGAGCCGAGATCATGCTACTGCACTCCAACCTGGGCAACAGAGTAAGTCTCCATTAAGAAAGAAAGAAAGAAGGAAGGAAGGAAGGAAGGAAGGAAGGAAGGAAGGAAGGAAGGAAGGAAGGAAGGAAGGAAGGAGAGAGAAAGAAAGAAAGAGAAAGAGAGAGAGAAAGAAAGAAAGAAGGAAAAAGAAAGAAAGAAAGAAAGAAAGAAGAAAGAAAAAAGAAAGAAAGAAAAAGAAAAAGAGAAAGAAAGAAGAAAGAGAAAGGAAGGAAGGAAGGAAGGAAGGAAGGAAGGAAGGAAGGAAGGGAAAAGATGAGAGTAGGCATCCTTGCCTTGTTCCTAATCTTAGAGGAAAAGCTTTTAGTTTTTTACCATTGAATGCAATGTTAGCTGTAGGCTTTTTATAGATTGTTTTTGTTATACTGAAATATTTTACTTCAATTTCTAGGTTGCTGAGAGTTTTTATTATGAAGGGGTGTTGAATTTTGTCAAATGGTTTTTCTGCATCAATTGAGAAAATCATGTGATTTATAAACTATATTCTGTTAATGTGGTGTATCACATAAATTGATTTTATATCCTTGCATCCTAAGGATGAATCCCACTTGGTTATGATGTATGATCCTTTTAATGTTTAATTCGGTTTGCTAGTATTTTGTTGCATCTATTTTCATGAGGGATATTAGGTTGTAATTTTCTTTTCTTGTGGTATCTTTGTGTGGCTTTGGTATCAGGGTAATGCTGTCCTCATATAATGAGTTTGGAAGTGTTTCCCCCTCTTCATTTTTTGGAAGAGTTTGAGAAGAATTGGCATTAATTCTTTAAATGTTTGGTAGAATCCATCAGTGAAGCCATCTGGTCCTGACCTTTTCCTTTTTGGGAGGTTTTCGATTACTGGTTCAATCTCCATGCTAGTCATAGATCTATTCAGACTTTCTACTTTTTCGTAATTTAGTCTTTGTAGGTTGTGTATTTCTAGGAATTATCTATTTCTTTTGAGTTATTCTGTTTGATGGTATGTTATCATTCATTATAGGTGTCTCAATGTTCCTTTTTATTCCTGTGGCATCGGTTGCGATGTCTCTTACTTTATTTCTAATTGTATTTGAGTCTTCAATCTTTTTTTTTTTTTTAGTCAAGCAGGAGTTTGCAATTTTATCTTTTCAAAAAAACAAACTCTTAGTTTATTGATTTTTTTGCTACTGTATTTCTATTTTCTGTTTTGTTTATTTCTGCTCCAATCTTTATCATTTCTTTCCTTCTGCCAACTTTGGGCTTAGTTCGTTCTTTTTTTTTTTTTTTTTTTTTTTCCTATCTCCTTGAGGTATAAAATTAGGTTTTCTATCTGAGATTTTTCTTTGGTTAACATAGACATTTATCAGTATTAACTTCCTGTTACTACTGGTTTTTCTGTGTCACATAAGTTTTGATATGTTGTGTTTTTATTGCCATTTCCCTTAATACGTTTTCCCATTTTCTTTTTTATTTCTATTTTGGCCCAATGATTGTTCACGAATGTTGTTTAATTTTCACGTTTGTGGATTTTACTATTTTCTTTATGCTCTTGATTTCTAGTTTTATTCCATTGTAGTCAGAAAAGACACTTGGTATAATCCCAGTTTTTTTTTAAGTTTGTTAAGACTTGTTTTGTGACCTAAAATGTAATCTATCCTGAGGAAAGATCTATGCATGCTTGAAAAGAATGTGTATTCTGCTGCTGTTGGGTGAAATAGTCTGTATATATCTATTAGGTCTACTTGGCCTAAAGCATTGTCCATGTTCTCTGCTTCCTTATTGATCTTCTGTATGGATCTTCTGTTGGTAACTGAAAGTGATATTTAAGTCTCCTACTATTATTGTATTGCTATCTGTTTCTCTCTTCAGTTCTGTCAATGTTTGCTTTATATATTTAGGTACTCTGATGTTGGGTGCACATATATTCATAATTGTTGTATATTCCTAGGGAATTGACTCTTTTATCATTACATAATGTTCTTCTTTGTCACCTGTGACAATTTTTTAATTCAAGTCTACTTTGTCTCATGTAAACATAGCCACCCCTGTTCTCTTTTAGTTTTCACAGAATAACTTTTTCCACTATTTTACTCTCAGACCATGTGTATCCATAAATCTAAAGTGATTTTCCTGTAGATAGTATATAGTTGGGTCTTATTTTATTTATCTTATCCACTCTCTGTCTTCTGAGTGGAGAGTTTAATTTATATGTAATTATTTAGCCACTCTCTGTCTTAGCCAGTCTCTGTCTTTTGACTTGTGTGTTTAATTAATTTACTGGTAATTATTAGTAGAATATAATATACTATTGCCACTTCTAATTGTTTTCTGTTAGTCTTACAGTTTTCATTGCCTTTTCCTCTTTTGCTATCTTCCTTTGTGTTTTATTGATTGCTTTTTTAAAAATATAACTTCTACAGATAGTTTTTGGTATGATCACCTTGAGGTTTACATGAAATATCTTGTAGTTATCATGGTCTCTTTTAAGATGATAGTCACTTAGGTTTAATTAAACACACACACACACACACACACAAAAAAAAAACTCTACATTTTAACTTTTTCCCTCCATACATACACTTTAGGCTACTCTTGTCACAATTTACATGTAGTCATATTGCATATCTTTCAACATATTTTTTAGTTATGCTTAATACTTTTGTCTTTTAACTTGGGTATTAGAATTAAAAGCAATTTACATACCACTGTTTTGATAATACAGTATTCTGTATTTGTCTTTACATTTACCTTTATCATTGAGTTACATAAGTTCCATACCTTTTTATTCTATTATGTTGCCATGTAGCATCATTTCATTTCAAGTTGAAAAACTCTTTTTAGCTTCTCTTGTAGGACAGGTTTAGTGATGAACTCCCTAGGTTTTGCCTCATTGAAAAAATGATTTCTCCTTCATGTCTGAATGACAGTTTTACTGAGTATAGTATTTCTGATTGGCAGGATTTTTTTTTCTTTCAGCACTTTGAATATATTATTTCCCTTCTCTTCTGGCCTGCAGAGTTTCTGCTGAAAAATCTGATAATCTTATGGAGTTTCCCTTACATGTGACCAGTGGCTTTTTTTCTTGCTTTCAAAATTCTATATTTGCTTTTGACCTTTGACAATTTGCTTATAATATGTCTATGTGTGGATTTCTTTGGATTCATCTTATTTGGTGTCCTTGTGCCTTCTTTGATCTGGTTGTCCATTTCCTTCCCCAGATTTGGGACATTTATAGCCATTATTTCTTTGAATAAGGGTTTTTGCACTTTCTAATTTTCTTCAACTTCTTGACTCCCATAACATATATACTGGTACACTTGATGGTGTTCTATAAGTCCCTTAAACTTTCTTCATTCTTTTTTATTCTTTTATTTCTCTTTTTGCTCTTTTGACTAGATTATTTCTAATGACCTGTCTTTCAGTTCACTGATCCTTTCTTCTAAGTAATCTAGTCTGCTCTCAAACCCCTATAGTGAGTTTTCAGTTTAGTTATTGTATTTTTGTTTGCCTATTTGTTTTTGAGATAGAGTCTTGCTCTGTCATCCAGGCTGTAGTGCAATAGTGTGATCTTGGATCACTGCAATTTCCACCTCCTGGGTTCAAGCAATTCTCCTGCCTCAGCCTCCTGAGTAGCTGGGATTACAGGCACCTACCACCACGCTCAGCTAATTTTTGT
Organism: Cacajao melanocephalus; assembly: GCA_963573385.1. Classification (NCBI taxonomy): domain Eukaryota; kingdom Metazoa; phylum Chordata; class Mammalia; order Primates; family Pitheciidae; genus Cacajao; species Cacajao melanocephalus. The sequence goes on from CAUYLG010038532.1 coordinate 37,990, forward strand.
ATTTTTAGTAGAGACAGAGTTTCTCCACGTTGGTCAGGTTGGTCTCGAACTCCTAACCATGTGATCCACCCACCTCAGCCTCCCACAGTTATTGTATTCTTTAGCTCCATGATTTCTATGTGGTACTTTTAAAAATATTTCCATCTCTTTTTTTTTTAATTCTCACTTTGTTTATGAATTGTTTCCTTGGCCTCAATGAGCATCTTTCTGATGATTTTTAGTTCTTAATTGTAATGATTTTAATGGGGTCTAATTTATCTTCTTTTTTTTTTTTTTTTTTTTTTTTTGAGACAGAGTCTTGCTCTGTCTCCTAGGCTAGAGTGCAGTGGTGTGATCTTGGCTCACTGCAACCGCCACCCCTCAGGTTCAAGTGATTCTTCTGCCTCAGTATCTCAATTAGCTGGGATTATAGGTGCCCACCACAGCACTCAGCTAATTTTTGTATTTTTTTTAGGTTTCACCATGTTGATCAGACTGGTCTTGAACTTCTGACCTTGTGATCTCCCACCTCAGCCTCCCAAAGTGCTGGGATTACAGGCGTGAGCCACTAAGTCCAGCCATCAATCTTTTGTTATGGTTTTATATTCTATTTTTAAAATATTTGCTATACAAGGTAATATTCTGCCACATTACTTTCTGTTGTATTTATTGTCCGTCTTTCATATTTAGATCTACAATCTACATGAAAAGAATTTTTGTGTATAAGGTAATAATTAATTTTTCCTCCAAATGGATATTTAATTATTATAGAACCAATTATTGATAAGACAATTCGTTCTTTTTCACAAGTCAAGTGATAATGTATGGATAAGTCTGTTTATAAATTATTTATTCTGTTCAATAATTTGTCTATCCTTGCACCAATACCACCTAACATATTTACTATAGATTTGTAATAAGTTTTAATACAATGTAAGTCTTTCAGCTTTGTCCTTCTTACAGACCGTCTTACTTATTCTTACCCCCATAGAATGTTATATACATTTTAAAATCAGCTTGTTGATTTAAAAAACCCATGGGATTTTTAATGGAAGTGCATTGACTCCATTTTTTTATTTATTAATCTACTATAGATTGGTACTTTTACTATTTCTTGATAATGCGACAATCTTCAACTACTTTAACACTGTTTATTTTTGTTTCTACTTTCATGCTATAATTTTCAGGCATTTTAAGTTCTACACACTTTTAAACCCCAAAGACATTATTTGGTGTTTATTACAATACATAGTAAATATTCATTTAGTATTTTTCCTTATTTCAGTGATAACATCTCAGTGAATATTCATTTAATTTATATATATATATATATATATATATATATTTACCTTTTGTACTACCTTCATTTCCTCTAACACTTTTGTGCTTTCATCTGAGATCGTTTTTATTGGCTAAAGAACTCCTTTTAGCTTTTACTTTAGTGTATCAGCTAGTAGCAAATTATCTCAACTTTTGTTTGTCTAAAAATTCATTCATTTTGCCTTCATATTTGAAGGATATTTTGCCAGGTATAAAATTCTAGAATGGGAAATATTTTCTTTCTACATATTAAATATCTCAGCCATTGTCCATTTGGCTTCCAGCATTTCTGTTGAAAAGTTAACTGTCAGTCTTATTGCTGCTTTTTTAAGGTTAATGTAACTTTTTAACACGGCCTCTTTTAAGATTTTCTCTTGTCTTTGATTTTAAGCCATTTGACTAGGGTATTCCTCATATGGTTTTATGTCTATTCATTCTACTTGATGTTTGCAATGTTTACTGAACTTGTGGCTCGATAATTTTCATCAGTTTTGGAAAAACATCAGAGAGTATCTCTGAGAATGCTGTTTCTGTGTCATCCGCTCTTCTCTTTCGTAATTTACACTTAGAGGTATGTTAAAACTTTTTCACCAAGTCCCATGTGTCTCTTATGCCCTTTTGTGGTGGTTTCCAAAGTTTTTTCCCTTTGTGCTTCATTGTGACATTTTCAACTGGCCTACACTTAAGTTCTCTAATAATTTCTCCTGGTATGTTTATTTTTCTGTCAAGTTCATCTGTTGAGTTATTTATTTCAATTGCTGTAGTTCTCAGTTGTAGAAATTCCATTTAATTCTTATTTATAGATTTCAGATCTCTGGTAAAATTCTCTGTTGTCTTCTACTTTTTGTACATATTAATTATAGTTAAGTACTGTATCCAGGACCTTTATATCTGAATTGCCTGTGGGGCTGCTTCTATTGTGTGTTTCTTTCTCTTGCTTCTCTTTCTGGCATGTCCAGTGATTTTTAACGAAATGCTGAACACTATGTATAATAAATTGTGGATTTGAGTGATGTTATCTTTCTCCGGAGAAATTTTAATTTTCTTCTGGCTGGCAGTTAAAGTAGAAAAAAAAAATCACCTGCCTGAGTAATGATTGAGATGATTGAAGACTTGATTTTGGTTTTCATAAGGGCTCATCTATATTAGCTCTGCCCTTAATTTTGAGGTATAGCCTTTAGACATCTCAAGTGAAGGCCTTAGTTTTTACAGGGCTCCTCTCATTTGTTGTATCCTGAATTCCAATGATTTCTACGTCTCCCTGCAGTACCATGAGATTGCAGAAAGCCCTGTGCTGCTTTATAGTCCCTTTGTGTTGGTCCATGCAACTTAGAAACTGGCAAATACCTCAGATGAAAGCGAGGCACAATAGAGGGCTCACTTCTTGGAGGTTCTCTTTTCTCTGGGATTCTAATCTTCCAAACCCACAATCCAAATTTTGCCCATGAGATTGTCAAAAATTCTGATTCACTGCTTTGCTCTCAATCTCTTGGCCTCATTCTGCTTATGAATCAGCCAATACCTCAGAAACGAAAGCACCAGGAAATATCAGCTTGCCTTTTCCTCAGGGTCATGGCCCCTCAAGGCCTGGCTGCTTTGGTTGTTCTCCAATGCCTTCGAGGAGTAGTTTTCTTTTTTATTTTTATACAGCTTTTATAGTTGTCCTCACTGGGAAATATATTCTCATGCAAGCTATTTTATCATAGCCAGAAGTAGAAGTTGATTGGTTATTTTTAAAGTCCTCCAGTTGGCTGTAATATGTGATCATAATTAAGAAACTCTATCATAACTTATCATACTCTCTCATACACATGCAATTTCCTCTGCCAGGAAAACCTTTTTACATCCTCTGCTTGACTGACTTCTAGAGGAGCCTTTTCTTGCCTAAGGACAGATGGGGTTAGTGGCCATTCTACATAAGCTCATAAAACATTATATCTATCCCATTTCAGCATTTATCCCACTGTGTTCTAATTTGTGTGCTTTTGCATTTATCTCTTACATCAGACAAGGAGTTCCTTGTGGACAGGAATCATCTCATTTTTTGTTGCACCGTGCAAGTATTTAATAAATTATTTCGAATCTATCATATTGCTCTTTAGCAAGCAACCATCTCCCCAGTTGAGCTGTCTTTCTCACTCTTCCCAAACAACAGACCTTTCTCCCTTTTCAATTCCACAGAATAGCTTTTGGATCCAGCCCAGCACATATGGCCTTTTGATCCTCTGAGGCCAATTTAACTTCTCACCTTCCTTGGTTTAATCAGTACAAAGCATTACTAATCATACTACCAACCTTGAATATCCTTCATGCTTCCCCTTTTATTTTCATAAATGCATGGCATTATCTTTCTGTTAAATATACATATGTATGTATGTGTGTCTTTTTTGGCCATATTAATTCAATCAATGAATAACCACAAATTGAGCTAGTAATGTAGTCACAGGCTGTGATTGAAGGCGTGGAAGTTTTTATTCTTCAAAACTCTGCTCAAAGATTACTACCTTTGGAAAATTTTTTTCCAGATCTGCTATGCTTTGGAATGGTAGTGTTCCTGTAACCCAGAATTTATGGGCTGATAAGAAAAGTTAAATGACCTCCTTCTTCCACCCAGAAAGTGATGGAGACTATTTCCTGCATTACCCTAAGCTGTTCCTCTAATGCTGAAATAGTGATATCATGTAGAAATTTTTCTAGGTATATGCTGGGAGAGTGGGGGGAAAGGAAATCAAAACTTCTTGACAGCCCATAGAAAAATATCTTTCCACCAGAGCAGCTGTTGCTAAGTTGAGTTAATGTGTGTCCCGTCAGTGAGAAAATGGAAGCTTTAAGTGTCTTTATGTTGTTGTTTTATTGCTTGCCTATTCTAGTACTGATTCACTTGTTTTACACGTGCATAGTTTGCAAGGTTTGTGTATGTGTGTGTGCATGTGTGTGTACATGCATGTGTGCATATGTGTGTGTGCACATGTGCTTAGGGTGGGGGAATGGGGAAAGCAACTGTCATCTGCATAGTTATGACTCTAGCTAGGCTCCTTTCATGTCCTTACTACATTTTCTCCACTGGTATTGGAAAAATGTTATGGACAGTAATAAAATAGATTGCAGAGAGAATCTAGCCTCTTGTCCGTCCTGTCTTTTAAGCATCAAGTGTCTTTTTGTGATTCCCCTAGAGAGGAAAATGTAAATCCTGAGACCACTCCATGACAGTCTCTCAAAGGTCAAACTCAAGTTCAGTAAAGACATCCTAGAGCGGGACACTAACTTCAAAATGAAGGATCCAGGTACATAGCTGCATTTCTTTTTTCAGGGAGCAGGAAACATATTTCATTTATTTTTGTATTTCCATGGTACCCACTGCAGTGATTTTCACACACAAAAAAAGGGAAACAAATTTAAATAATGATAGAGAACTAAATAGATTGTCATCTGCCTTGGATGGATGGGATTTGACCCCGGTCAGAAGTAGGGGAAGGTATCACATGAGCTCTCTGGACACTTTTCAGCCCTGGAAGAAATAAGTGAGACATCCTAATTCCCTTTCAGACTTCACCTATCTTTCCCCTGCTTAATTCTGTATATTTGCAGTTCTCTGTAGATTGACACCAACAACCGTATTCCAGACTAATAATTACCAATGGTTGTGACTATAAGGCTCTTTTTTTATGACAAAAAAATTCCTCTTGGGCATACACATTGTAAACTGGACTTTTAAAATCCACTGTTTGAGAAAACACATGACAAAATCAACTATGAATCTGGTATCACATTTTTAAGGTATATAAATCAGAGTACCATCTGCACATATTTAAAAATTAGCATAAATATCTCTGCATGACATAGTATATTAAGTTACAGACAATATTTGATGTACATATGGATTTTCAGATCACTTGAAATAACTCCCATCCTTTGTTACTTACTCTCTTCCTCAATCCCTTTTGCTCACATTTCCTTCTTCCTGTGGCACTCTTCCTCAGGAACCTCATCTTTCTTGAGTTTGAACCTGATTCTTTTCTGCCTCTAAAAAATATGAGGTCTCAGCTCCCTTTTTTTGCCTGGCCTGCCCTTCCTGCTCCTCTCCAATAGCCATTGCTTAGCCATCCCGTCCTTTGAAATCAAACTGTTTCCTGTGTCCTTTCAGAGGCCTCTCAAACTTCCTTAGCCTTGCGCAACCTTGGCTTGATTCCTGGCCATCAGCATCTCTCACTCACCTTGAATCTACCGAGCATAAGAAGTTTTCTTAAACTATTCTTCTTGTTTGATTGCCTGTTCTGGCTCCAATTCATTCTGTTTTACAAGTGCTAATTTTGCAGGAATTCATCAGTGAGTATGTGGAAACTTCTAGTTATAACTATGTCTGTCCTTTGTGAGCGACTCAGGTCTAGGCCCTGCATCTTGAGAGGTTTCAAGGACTCAGAGAGTTGAGATCCTTGAGGTTAAATATTTACTGGGAAGGATAACATTATGAAGTGGGTGACATTTATATTCTCAGATAACTGCTATTTACAGAAACTAACACATCTATGCAAATTAGATGAGAGCATTTTGTGCCCTGGTTTTATTGTCGAGGCCAACCCCAGACCAAGCCAAACCAAGAGCATGGTAGCAAAGGGCTAAACTTTACCATCCTGTAACCTCCACTCCTACAGGTTTTATTTTGCCTCATGGACCCCACAGAACTAGCCTGTCTCCTCTTTCAGAAGGTAGCCCTCCACAAATTAGACAATTTTTCTGTTCCTCCTTTTTCTTCTCCCACCCACTTCTGGGGTTGGTGGTCAGATGGTCAGACCTTAGTAGTCTGACTGCTGACCTGATCATTCCCCTGTGAACATCCCCTTGCTCACCCACAACCCTCTTAAAGTGCAGGGCCCAGAATGGAAAAGTACCATTCAAGATGCAAAGAGGTGATACTGAGTGTGAGGAACAATTGTCACCTCCACACTGATCATTATGGCTTAGACCTACACCTCAGTTTACAAAAGCAGTGTTGGCATAGGGTGTCATAAGACCCGCCATTTATAACTACCTACTGGTTGTACATCTTTGGAGAGAACTTTAGCTTTTCTGAGCTGCACATTTCCAAGCAAAAAATATGCCCAACTATATTTTTCACCAAAAAAGTACAAATTTAAATCCACAATGTAGTATACTAGAACTACTAAAAAGATTAAAACAACAGAGCCAACATCAAGTGATGGGGACGATGTTGAGCAACCAGAATTCACAAACATTACTGAAAAAGCAAACTGGTCATCACTTTTGAAAAACTGTTTGACAGCATCTTCCATAGCTGACCCAGAAATGCAATCCTTAGGGATATGCTCAAGAGAAAAAACTACACAGGTCCACGAACAGATATGCCCAAGAATGTTCACAGAAGTACTATTCACACCATCCCTAAATTGGAAACAACCTGAATATCCTCCAACAATAAACATAGTGATGTAGTCACACGATGGAATATTATAGGACGTGAGAGTAAATGAGCCCCATGTACAGGACTTAGTATGAATGAACCTCACAAACAAATGCTGATTGAAAAAAGCCAGATGGCCAGGCACGGTGGCTCATGCCCGTAATCCCAGCACTTTGGAAGGCCGAGGCGGGTGGATCACCTGAGGTCGGGAGTTTGAGACCAGCCTGACCGACATGGAGAAACTTTGTCTCTATAGAAAAATAAATAAATAAAATAAAAAGAAAAAAAAAAAGAAAAAAGCCAGACGTAAAAGAGCATGTAGGACATTGTTATATTTACATACAACCCCAAAGCAAACAAATTTAATCTCTGCTGCTGGAAGTCAGAATAGTGGCTACTCATAGGGTAGGAATTTTGACAAGAGAGCATTACTTCATTGCAACTTCCCAATAACTCTGTAAGATGTGTAATCTCCACTTACCAATAAAGAAAGTAATACATAGAAAGATTAAGCTATTTGCTCAAAGGTAGACATACTGAATTTGAACTTGGATTAGAGGTGGGACTGACCCATGCTCTTACTCACTGGACTTTTTTTCTTAAATCAGGTCCCAGGAGTTTTTGGATTGATGAAATCTGACCCAACTTGCTTGCCTTGCAGGACTCCTGAACTTTGGTTCACTTTTTGCCCATATGTCTACCTGCATACTGCCCATCTAGTGCTGATGCTGTGCCTTTTCCTGACCTGCAATGACAGCACAACTCTAGACTCCTGGCTAGAAAACCAGAATGACCATGTGCTGAATATTCTGCTCCTGGCATTCATCCAGGGGGCCCTGTTCATGGATCTGGCATTGACAAGATGCCAAGAAGAACACTGATAAAAAGAAAAGGTCACACCCCGAAAGAAAGCCTTTGTATACTACAGGAAGCTCCAACTTTAAACCTGCAAATCTCTGGAGTTTTCAACCTTCATGGCTGAGTCTAGAGAAGAAATCTGGCTGAGAGCTAGAGACCACCCCTTGATAAAAAATAAAATTAAATCAAGTTCTCAAGTGTTCCTGGTTTTGGCTTTCAGCTGTATGGTATTTCAGAGATTTCTGGCTCTTATTAAAATCTGTTAGCAATCCCCAAATCTACAAACAGGATTTAGAAGACAGGGATGGGGAGGCAGTGAGAAAGATTGTTTCAGGAGCAATCCGTCTGTAAGGAAAAGCTGAAATTTAAATTAGATACAGCTGAAAATATCTCAATCCTACAAGACGACTCTTGACACAAGTCCTGCAGTGGAAGCATTCTGTGTGTTGAAGGAATTACTCTAAGATGTTTTTTCCTTTCCTATTGCCCATTACTGGCTTGAAAAGCCCTCTTTGGAAACTCTGTGTTTTACACCAATGCAACACCTTTTTAGGTTACCATCCTCGATGGATTCCAACAGAAGACATCTTTTTCAATGGGCGGAGATAATGATAAAACAGGCTTCCTGGAATTTTGGCTGACCTGAGCAAGTGTGAATCATCAACACTCTGAGAGGACCCAGCCCCAGCCAAGGAGACTAGAGTGACCACAGCAAGACTAAAAATCATCCAAATTAAAATTGAACAGAACCAATGAACTCACTGGGTTTTCCCTCCAAGAAGCAGTAGAGATTTTCTGTTTTACCTCTTTGGCTCAAAATGATCAAATACTCAACTTACCACTTTCTCGTTGAAGTTCCTAAAATTTCAGAGTTTCTTAGAAAGGGATAATGTTTGCTGGGTACTGATCCACGTCAGTGAAACAATCCATCCGCTCTTATTCTCAAGAATCCCTGTTTTCACCTCTGGATTTCAGTTTTCCAGATTTGTAAAATGGCAACTAACTAAAATGAGTCTGAGTTAAAAATGAAAAAATGAAACTTCAGTTTATCACGATGTTTTCTCTTACTTCAAAGAAGGTCTGGGTGATACCAGATGCCTTAAAACCAGGTAGACCATAGGATATCAAGAAATTAAGGGACAGTGTTTGCAGATCCAGTCAAACTCCAACTCTCCTACAGGGTTTAGCCTCCCAAAATGCTGGTTCACTTCTTCCATATGCAAAATAAGTTTCCATTTGCAAAATCAGCCAAATCTAATCTGAACTCTCCTGTTTGTTGCAGCTATCTATAGTTACTGTGCTCCACCAACAGACCGCTTCCTCAGGCACATTCTTCAGGAAAGTCATATAATTTATTGGCATAATGGTCCTTTTTCAAAAGAAGTATTTCATTGTAATAAAAATGTGTATCACCATATTTAATCAATCAGGCTGATTGACAACAGCAATAGTTGAGTCTTGCAGCAGATGCTGCTGCTACCTCATTCTTATTCCAGTTTCATTTCTCAATCAAATCCATGTGTAAAAAACATAATGTGCTGCCAACACAATGTAATAAAACCTCAACTGAAATGCACACCAGCACATCAGAAACTGATAACTCAAAGTATGGGAAAAATTAACTTCAGAAAAATCACTTATGACACCGGGTATTCAAGTTTTATGGACAAGAGATGCATCATCTCACTAGAGCTAACATGAATAGGCCAAATTCATGGATTTGTCCTGAAACAGAAAATAATAATCTCTAAAGCAACATTTTCCAAAATCTGGCAGTAGAAGCCTTTTTAAGCAGCCCAGAAATCATCCTTAAAATTGGCTGAGTTTGTAAGGGATGCACCATTTGTGTCGTGGAGCAATAAATTAGGACTTGAGCAACATTTTTGTTTTATGGTGGTTCAGACTGGTTAAAGATGATGTATCACTGGTTGTCACAGATAGAACCAGCAGTTTTCAAAGTTAATGATTCATAAAGGAATAAAGGTAACCTAATTATAGCAATACCAGGGACAGACCCAGTTACTCAAATTTGAACTCCTCCAGATTTCAGACTCGGGGATGTACTTCTGTAACACTTTATTCTTGGAAAAACCTGAGTTAGGGAGCAGAGATATGAGTCCCTGCAAAAAGAAATAGATCCATAGTCCAGAGATATGTAAGTGTACTGGGTTGAATGGTGTCCCTCCAAAATTTATGTTTACCCAGAACCTCAGCATGTGACCTTATTTAAAAATGGGATCATCACAAATGTAATTAGTTAAGACGAAGTCATTCTGGGGTAGGGTGGGCCCTGTAAACAGTGACTGGTGCCCTTATAAGAAATCCACTTGAACACATAAACATACATGAAGACAGACATGTGAAGACAGAGGCAGAAATTGAGGTGACACAGCTACAAGCCAAAGATTGCTAAGAATTGTCAGTCAGCAGCCAGAAACTAGGAAGAGGCAAAGAAGGATTCCTAAAGCCTTTAGGGGGAACGTGGCCCTGCAGACACCTTGACTTTGTACTTACAGCCTCCAGAACTGTGAAAGAATAATTTCCTATGGTTTTAAGCTATCCAGTTTGTGGTTGTTTGTTACAGCAGCCCTAGGCAACTAATATAGTAATAAGGAAAAACCAAGACCAAATGTCCAGGACCAAAGCGGGGGCAAAAGTCAGTCATGGATCAGAATGCCTTTCAAGGATAAGAAATGTAGGAAGCTGGGTTCCAAGGACGGCTTTCATCATGCTGTTTCCTCACTCAGAAATACTTCATGGCCCACATTACCTATGGAGAAACTCTTGATTCTTAAAAATTCAAACCTTCCACAATGAAGGTTCTCAAACCATATGCCTCAACATGATAAACAAATCATAACACAACGTAATAATGTAAGCATTTAAACAATATCCACAGCTCAACTATGCAAACCTTCTATAGAAAAATGAAGCCTGAGACCTTTTGCTGAGTTAGAGAGCAGGGATATGAGTCATGGATAAGAGAATAGATTCACAGTCCATCAGGGAAACCACTCATCTACAGCTGATCTTAGTCCCTTTATGCATGATCTGATCACACAGAAAGACGTAGATATATTTCAGCATTTATACAGATATAATATCCCACCACAACTAGTTTCTGCGTGTGACAAACTCGTACTCAACACCCAGCCAGGCATTGCCTGGGACTTCCACAGACATTTGAGAGTGCTAACTGGCTTCACCCCCTTTCTATGACACTGCTGGTGTTCACAATAAGCATCTATCCGAGGGCTGCCTACGCTTCCTTCTGGAATCAATGGGAAGCAATAAAGTGCATAAAGAGCCTCAAGTTCACAAACCAGCTGGGTTTTGAAGTACGTTTTAGTTGACCTATGCCCAAGGGCTGAGGTTCCAGCATGTCCCTGCAGTAATGTCAGTTGTAGCCAGGCCCTCCTGCTCTCATTTTCTTGGGTCCTTCCCAGGGCACTGGCTACCCCTGGATACAGGTGTGACTTTTACACAATTGGGGACTTTGGTCAGCATTTATTTGCCAGTCTTAGTTCTCAGGTTCTCTAATTACTAAAGCCACCAGTCCCCCTGATGCATGCACACACCCACACAATATATTCATATATTCCTGGAATCATTTTTTCTGAAACTTTGTCCCCTCTCTTAACAGATATATTCCCTTGGGTGTCATCTTATGCCCCACTTTTCAGGAATCAGACTGGTTGAACCACAGTCTTTGGTGGGAGAAAGCTCTGCCTCCACATTCCACTTGCTTAACGTTTTGACAGCCCCAAAGGGATGGGCAACCCTCCAAAAAGAGGAGAAGCCCAAGAGACTTTGTCCCATCTGGGCTTCAGTAGGAAGAAAGGAAATCTAACTCAGAAGCAAAAGAGAAAATCTGGAGTCAGAGGCTTAAATGAACGACTCACATTACAATAGGACCAAGGAATAAGAAAACAAGGTAAAAGCCAGGACACAAGGACACCAAAGGCTCCCTGCACAGGCACGGCCCTGGTGCTCCTATTTCTCACCTTCCTGCCAGAGGCCGCACTGAAAAGGGACAGGCACGCAGATGACTATGCATCCTCATCCAAGCGCATGCATGAGAGCTGTGCCTGCCACACACACACACACAGAAAGGCATCATCTGTGGAGACTACCACAGCCTAGAAAAGTTTTGTCAGACAAGAGGAAGAAGGAGAAAATTTGGAGCAACAGCTGGACCGGGGGCCGGGAAGCAGATCAGAGTTTATCACCTTGGTCGATGGCTTACCTTGCTGGGGCTTAGTTTCTTCACAAATAAAAGGAAGTAATACTTGTCCAAAAAGGATTGTGCTGTGGAAAGGGCATTGGGGTTTGATAGACCTGCTATTGCACTTAAGCTCTGCCATTTCCTAGCTTAGTGTCTTAGACATTTTATGTAATTTCTGAGCCATAATTTCTTCAGCTAAAAATGGAAGTCATAAGAAAACACAATAAATCATATATATAAAGTTTCTGGCTTTACATAGAAAGTACTGTTAATGACAACTCTCGTTATCTACCTCACAGTGATAATTTTTATTAACAGCAAAAAAAGTAATGCATGCTGGGTGATTACAAAACAGTGAGGCTCATTTTGTGCATTGACTTGATTGTCATCCCTCTTATAATGGACACCTTGGGAAAGCAGACACTTCAAACGATACTGCCATTGCTCACCAGAAAAAGGAGATCCTCCACAGGAACAGAAAACCAAACACTGCGTGTTCTCACTCATAAGTGGAAGTTGAAAGATGAGAACACATAGACACAGGGAAAGGAACATCACACACCAGGGTCTGTTGTGGGGTAGGGGCTTAGGGGAGGGAGAGTATTAGGACAAATACCTAATGCATGTGGGGCTTAAAACCTAGATGATGGGTTGATGGGTGCAGCAAACCACAATGGCACAAGTATACCTGTGTAACAAACCTGCATGTTCTGCGCATGTATCTCAGAACTTAAAGTAAAATTTTAAAAAAAAAGGAAATCCTCTCTTGTGGTTCTTATTCACAGCCTACAACACTGTGTGAGAGTTTCAATAGCTGATTCAGAGACATTCAGAAAGCAGTAAGAGTGAAATTAGGGAAGGAAGTTAGCAAAGTAACAATAAATATAATTCCAGAAGAGAAACAAAAATATTGATCAGAATTAATTAAAAGAAGACTAAGACCTCACTATACCATGGTGAAATAGCAAATCACCCAGGATAGCACCCCTGATATACTGGGGGGCCATGAGGAAATAAAGAGGTAACTGTAAAGAAGTTTGAATCTAACTGGACCACACTTCCAATCAGCAATGAAGGATGCTAGAAGACACTAGAATAAAGGCTTCAACATATGAAGTAAAATTATTTTGGACCTAGAGTTCTATATCCAGCTTAAGAATAAGAAAAATACATCTTCAGCATCTTATGGTTGCAAAGAAGAAAGAAAGAAAGAGAGAGAGAGAGAGAGGGAAAGAGGGAGGGAGGGAGGAAGGAAGGAAGGAAGGAAGGCAGGAAGGAAGGAAGAGGGAGGTCGGAGGGAGGGGGGAAGGAGAGAGGGAGGTAAGGAAGGAAGAAAACCAAAAACTAAGAAAAAAAAAAAAAAGAATGCCATTTTCAGACAATCAAGGATTCAGAATATTTACCTCATCCATACATTTTCCAAAGAAGTTACCTGGGCTGAGCATGATAGTTTATGCCTGTAATCCCAGCACTTTAGGGGGCCAAGATGGGACAATCACTTGAGTCCAAGAGTTCAAGGCCAGCCTGGGCAGCATAGTGAGATCCCCACCTCTACAAAAAAATGAGAAAATTAGCTGGGTGCAGTGGTGTCTGCCTGTAGTCCTAGATACTCAAGAAGCTGAGGTAGGAGGATTGCTTGAGCCTGGGAGTTTGAGGCTGCAGTGAGCTGAGATTATGCCATTGTACTCTAGCCTGGGTGACAGACCAAGACTCTGTCTCAAAAAATATATATCTAAAAATTTACCTGAGGGTACTCTCCCGATAAAAAAGGTGGGAGGAAAAAATGGGCAAAAACCAAGAAAGAGAGAACTATGGACTACAGAAAATTGTACAGCCAACCAGAATGTCAATGAAAAGAACTCCTTGGATAGGAAGTCTACCAAAAGTCTTGAAAGCAATTATAGAAAACTACTGAGTTTCAAGAAGATTGTCTTAAGGATAACAAGTCTAAGAAATTAATAAAATTTCTACAGAGTTGGATGGCATTTGGAATATATTCGGAGAGATGTATGTTCTTTCTTATACAATAAAAAAATGGCAAAAATCAAAACTCATGGAAATAAAATTTGTACAAGAGCATTATGATATAAATAAAATACCAAAGGGAGGTAAATCGTTATATCAAAAAGACAGCTGTACTCATGTTTATTGCAGCACTAGTCACAATAGTAAAACCATGGAATCAACCCAAATGTCAACAGGGAATTGGATAAAGAAAATGTGGTCTATATGCACCATAGAATACTAGGCAGCCATAAAAAGAACGAAATCATGTCTTTTGTAGCAATGTGGATGGAGCTGGGGGCCATTATTCTAAGTGAATAAACTCAGAAACAGAAAATCAAATACCACATATTCTCACTTATAAGTGGGAGCTAAACAATGGGTACACATGGACATAAAGATTAAAATAATAGACACTGCCTGTAATACCAGCACTTTGGGAGACCAAGGGGAGCAGATAACTTGAGGTTGGGAGTTCAAGACCAGCCTGGCCAACATGGAGAAACCCTATCTCTATTAAAAATACAAAAATTATCTGGGCATGGTGGCGGGTGCCTGTAATTCCAGCTAGTCAGGAGGCTGAGGCAGGAGAATCACTTGAAACCCAGGAGGTGGAGGTTGCAGTTAGCTGATATCATACCACTGCATTGTAGCCTGGGAGACAGAGTGAGACTCTACCTCAAAAAAAAAAAAAAAAGAAAGAAAAGAAAAGAAAACCAGTGGAACTCCACAATGGGAGAGGGATGAGAGGAATGAGGGCTAAAAAATTACCTATTGGTTACAATGTTCACTATTTGGGTGAAGTGTTCATAAGAAGCCCAAATCTCACCATTACACAATATACTCATATAAGAGAACTGCACTTGTACCCCATGAATCTAAAATCTAAAATAAATAAATGGAAAGAAAGAATGAAAGAAAACTAAAATATGGTATAATTTTGAGCAATTAGAGGAGTTGGGGGAAGTACATTTGACTCTGCTGCTAGGAATGTTCTCTTTGACTGGCAAGGGAACTGTGATATTGGACCTGGAGAAAAGAAAAATACACGTTCCTTAGTCCTGTACTAAACTGTATCAACATAGCATAGATGTTCATTTCTGGCTCTCAGTTTTCAGAAACTCTCATAGACAAATCATAGAAAACTGAGTGTCTACAAAACAGAATGTACATGTTCTCCACACTCATCGTGTAAAAAATAAAGGTTTAACTTGACAGAAACAGGGAGGTGAAAAGGGAGGGAAAAAAGGTTGGGAAGGAAACACTTTCATTTTGCAAAACAGGAGGTCAAGAGATGCAGTTAAAAGCAACAGAACAAGGAATAGTAGTTTATATCTATTCCTTGAATGTATGTGGTAAGCAGTAGAGGATGCTAAAAATATTAATATAGCTAGCAAAAATTGGGAGGAGAAAGGAAGGGGAGGTAGGGGTGGTGCAACTGAGGGAAATCCTTATCTAGCCCATCAGGAAAAACAGATAATGTCTCCAGCTGACATAGCACCAAGAGTAACCTTAGCCTATTATTTTGAGGTATGTAGGTAACTATCAAAGTAAACAGAAGAGAATTAAAAGTTCTTGCCTCTAGGTATTGAGAGGAGGGACAAAGAGTGTTTAGGGAAAAAAAAAATTGGTGACTCTTGTCATAAGTCCTTTCTGATGTTTTCACTATTACTATATGAAAGTAATTTTCAAAATTAAAAACCAGTTTTATTTCACTGCTTTAGGCAAGGCAGGGTCCTGGCAGGAGACAGATGATACCCTCAACCCAAGTAACTGTGCAGAATTTTAACAGAACCATTTGCAATTGTGTGGGTGGGCTAGGGCAGAGAAACCCGCAAGGCTGGCACAGTAGCCACCAGCATTAGGTTGCATTGACCTCAAAAGCCAGGGGAAGGGAGTCTCTGCTGAATCTGGCAAGAGGGTGGCTGTATAGCGAGGGCTGAGGCCTTTGCAGAGGACATGATGATCCATGGTGACCATACAGGGAGAGGTCCCAGGGAAATACATAAACTTCTTCACCCTTCTTCTCCACCCCAGGTTTCTCTTGATGCTTCTTGCTGGTCAGACCCAACCCAGAAGCCAAAACTGTGCTGTACAGTAAGACAGCCAATAGCCACATGTAGCCATTTAAGTTAATCAAAATTAAATAAGGTTAAAATTTTAGTTTTTCAGTGCTCAACAGCTAGTGGCTAGTGGCTCCCATCCTGGACAGGATAGCTGCAGGGCATGTTCATTATCAGCAAAAGTTCTACTGGGCAAAGACAATTAAGCATAAAAGAGGGCCAAGACCTTGTTCGTGAAGCTTATCCTCTGGGGCACAGAGGAAAAGGAGAAGGATGGTGAGCAGATCTGGAGGGACAAACAGACGGTGTACAGCCTGTACAGCACATTGAAATGCATCTTTTAATACAGATGCTGTATTAAAATATAATTAAAAACTGGAGTTTGGGAGTGTGTGTCAATGGCCAAGTAAATATGACAAACTCTACATACTTTTTCATTCTCATGGAGACTGAAGATACACATCAGCCTGGTAAAAGCTCTGGGAAATCCCGGAAATCTATTTAATGTTTGTTTAACAATAGGTGTTTCCCAAACATCTTTGGCTAAGAAACTTCTTTTTTAATGGGAAGGGTTACAATACCAATTCACAAAGTTCTTTTGATAATGGACATTTATCATTTGTGGACTTCCAAGATCCAGTCATTCTCCTTATTCGGGATGGGGGATCCCAAAGGAGACAGGAAGGTTGGATCTTTCCCCCCAGCACAGAAGCTGAATAGTAGCCAAGAAGCCTGCCACCAAGGGACCTGAAATGGGAGGGCATCAGATCCCCCTCAGCCATCCTGTGGCTATGAAAGGCACCACTCTCTGGGGGGCATGATTGACAGCTCCAGCTGCTGCCTTCCTAATCCACCCTTGAGTTCACACCACCCTTGCCCTGCTGCTCCCAGCCAGAGACTGAGGGTCCTGCAGACATGGGTCCCTTTGAAGACATCTTTGGCTTGAGTGCTTCTCAATGGCCTGTCTGAGACCTTCCTGTAGCCTGAGACACCCCTATGCATGCTCTCTTCCCCTGGCCATTTCCCAGGTGTTATACCTGTATCTCTGTTTGAAAGCATTCCCTGCCATTCTGGCTTCCTCTTCTTTTTCCTTCACAGGTATTTACCCCAATAACTCTCCCACAAGTCTAATCATGTCTTAGAGTCTACTTTCTGGAAGACCTGAACCAACACAACTCAAGATCTGGATCTTGAGTAGTGACTCCATTATGTGGGAACATACAGAAACAATTCAGGCCGGGTTCTTGGATGCAGCTCGTTTGACAGTCTCAGTGTTTTCTTTTGGTCTGCTTTCATGAAATTTGAGCGTCTTTAAGTGTGGTCTGTGTTCTGCCCCACCTGCCACGACCCCCTATTATCTTACACCCATGCAAACTAGTTGTTCATATTACCTGCTTAACACATGCAGGTATTTGGACCTGAAATCTCTAACGTTATGCGTATATCTGCCTAGGGAATGAGAAATCACACCAGATTGCTCACAGCTTTTCTGAATCCTAGCCCAGTGACCCATGACTCCTACCCTCTGCCCACTATTTTACTATGATTTAGAGGCCATTATGTTCTAGGCAATGTAATTGCCCCAGTTATCTTTTGCCTTTTTCATTGGGGCTGGCTTCAGTTATTTTACTTATGTTAGAGATTCTCTTTGAGATACCTGAGTACTCCCTTCCCCCTCAGAACCTAATTTCTGGTTTCCCAGCCCTGGAGACATTATCCCTGAGTATCTTCTGTCTCCCTTTCTCATCAAGACCATCCCTACTGCGTGCCTCATGTCTGCCCCATGGTCTACCGCTTCAAACCTTACCAATTAAATTCACCTCACCATGCACCGCTCGTATCACTTTGGCCCTTAGCATGAATCCTAGAGGTCTGACTACACTCTGATTACATGGTATGTGCTTTTATATGGGATGGATATAATTTACTTACAGTGAAATTTAAGTAGAGCTTGGACATTATATTAAAATCATTGAATCCTGCATTGAGAAAATAATTATTTTTCAATCCTGATTATATCAAAAAGAAAGTCTTAGTTTGATGCTAGTTTGGTGGTTAAAAACACCACTCCAACTCTTTCTAATTTCCCTTTTCAATAAAGACCAAGCTGGCCTCAGACTCAGGGGCTTGGGCCAACCACATTGATCAGAATTTGATCATTTTTATTGTACTTATTTTTGTCATTACCTCCTTTGGCAGGGATATTTGTTTTCCTTTACAGTATTGATTTAAAGTTTATTTTTAAAGTAAGTTTATTTAGGGAAACAGTAAATCACTTTAAGAAAATATTGCTGATAGCACTACTGATATTAAACTGTTGCAAAAATCCTGAAACGGACAGATAGATAAATCAAGCAGGAGGAATATTATCCTAATCAACTTGCATAGCCACAGTTCCACGCCTAGGTGCCTTCTATCTGGGTGCCAGTAGGTGATCTTTATTGATGAATCCTCTTTGAGGTGGGCTTTCTTTTGTTTTCTTTCCTTTTTTTTTTTTTTTGAGTTGAAGCCTCGCTCTGTTGCTCAGGCTGGAGTGCAGTAGCACAATCTGGGCTCACTGCAACCTCCGCCTCCTGGGTTCAAGTGATTCTCCTGCCTCAGCCTCCCAAGTAGCTTGGATTACAGGTGACTACCACCACGCCCAGCTAATGTTTGTATTTTTAGTAGAGACAGGGTTTCACCATGTTGGCCAGGTTAGTCTTGAACACCCGACCTCAGGTGATCTGCCTACCTCAGTCTCCCAAAGTGCTGGGATCACAGGCGTGAGCCACTGCGTCTGGCCAAGGTTTTCTATAACTTATAACATAAACAGTCCTAATTAATCGAGGTTAAAGGAACATCAATTAGAGTGCTTCTGCTCTCAGGGAGTAAGCAATCTAGCTGTGAAGCTCAGAACAGAGACTGGATCTATTTACTCTTCTAAGCCCAACACCTAGCATGATGCACTAGGCATAGAACAGGTGCTCAATAAATATTGTCAAAAATAAATGTAAATACAAGATGAAATGAATGATAGAAGACCTAATACCAGAACTGTTATGTGGTAATACAGTCGTCCCTCAGTATTCAGAGGGATTAGTTCCTGGATCCCCTGAGGCTACCCAAATACACAGAATCTCAAGTCCTTTATATAATACGATGTAATATTTTCATATAGCCTACGCACAACCTCCCATATACTTTAAATCATTTCTAGAACACTTATAATACCTAATGCAATGCAAATGCTATGTAAAGATTTGTTATATTGTATGCTTTATTGTTGGATTGTTATTTTCTTTGTGCTGTTTTCTCGAATATTTTTGATTCACAGTTAGTTAAAATCCTGGATGCAGAGTCTGAGATACGGAAGGCCAATTGGCTGCCAAATAAATGGGAGAGGCAACACATGCAGTGGCTTCAAAGGAGGGAGAGTCGAGTTTAAACTAATGAAGTAAAGGCAGGGATGGGAGACCGAAAGGAAGGAAGAAGCTAACATTTCTTCAGTGTGATTGTAAGCCACACACTGTGTTGGGTGCCGTGTATCTATCACCATAGTTAATACAACAACCCTTCCAGCTATGTATTGTTTAGCCCCGTTAGAAATAAAGCAACAGAGGTTCAGAGATTTTAAGGAACTCGATTAAGGTCACTCAGCAACTAGCCAGGCCAAATAGATACCCAGGCTGATGGATGGCCAAGTTCATTAAGTCAGGCAGCTAGAATTGAGATCAGTGGTGTATTAGAATGAGAGCCATTGACATGAACGTGGTTTACAAAATTTTAAAGGCTATAAAGATCATTCCAGAGGAGTGTATGAACAAGGAGAGAATTGTGTCAACAAAAACTGGCGCATGGCAGGATTCCACTCACGTCCACAAACTTCAAAGGAAGAAGTAGCTAATTGAATCTGAAGTTTCATTCACTAGAAACTAATAGAGAATTTACAATAATTTCTTTTGGATGGAAAGTAAGATCCATTGTGTACATGGTAGACAAGAGAAGCATTTGATCCCTTACCTTCCTAGTTAACATTGATCTTTAAAACTGATTATGTGATACCTAATACAAATAGCAAGGGGGGATGGGGTAAGGGAGCACATAGATAAGAAAAAAGTTCCAATGAGTTTTATGGAGAGAGGAGGTAATTATTTCCTCCATTTTTAAATTTATTTATTTGAGATGAGGTCTCACTCTGTCTCCCATGCTGGAGTGCAGTGGCATGATCACGGCTCACTGTAGCTACAACCTCCCAGGCTCAAGCAATCTTCCCACCTCAGCCTCCTAAGTAGCTCGGACCATAGGTGCGTGAGGGAGGCCGAGGCAGGTGGATCACTTGAGGTCAGGAGTTTGAGGTTAGCCTGGCCAACATGGTGAAACCATGTTTAGTAGAAATGGGAAAAAAAAAAAAATTAGCCAGGCGTTGTGGTGTGTGCCTATACTCCCAGCTACTCAGGAGGCTGAGGCAGGTAAATCGCTTGAACCTGGGAGGCAGAGGTTGCAGTGAGCCAAGATCATGCCACTGCACTCCAACCTGGGCGATAGAGTGAGACTCCATCTCAAAAAAAAAAAAATAGTGACTATTTTGCAAGTACTTCTTTTCCACCACCATATGTCACCTAGGAAAACCTCTACAATAACAAAGCTTATCTGAAAATCTGACTATATTCAGGCAAGATTCAAGCCAAAAGAAGCCAAACCTAGAGACACACAGTTATGAACTATAAACCATTGATAAGGCCCTGGGGTTTTCGGACTACTTGTGCCCTAACCAGCCTGTGGGCTCCCACATTCATTATCCTCCCAAGTGTTAAGGCACATGGTATTAGGCATCAGGCATTTTTTGTCTTAGGAAGCCTATCACATAATCAGCATTCAAGATCAATGTTAACCAGGAAGATAAGGGATCAAATGCCTCTCTTGCCTAACATGTACACAATGGATCTTACTTTCCATCCAAAAGAAATTATTGTAAATTCTCCGACTATTAATTTCTAGTGAATGAAACTTCAGATTCATTTGGCTTCCTCCTTTGAAGTTTGTGGAAGTGAGTGGAATCCTGCCATGTCCCAGACTTTGTTGACACAATTCTCTCCTTGTTCATACATTCCTCTGGAATGATCTTCATAGCCCTTAAAATTTCTAAAATCATGTTGATATCAATGTTCCCATTCTATTTCACCACTGATCTCAATTCAGGCGATTTTTGTTGCACGAAACCTCAAAAGCTAAAACAATAAACGTTATTTGTCACATGCCTGCAGGGCCCAGCACTGCTCTACACTGGGCTTGACTGGACAGCTCTGCTGATCTCGGCTGGGAGCACTGAGGCATCTGGGGCCTGGCTAGGGGTTGGCCAGTCTAGGCCAGCCTTGGCTACAGTAACTCAGCTCTGTTCCAGTGTCTCTCGTCCACCTCTGGAATCAGCAGGCCAGCTCTGGCATGTCATTCTCACAATGATGAAAGCCATTCAAGAGGAAAAGTGAAACATGCAGGAGCTCTTGAGGCCTAGTCCCTAGACTGGCACATCATCTTGTCTGCCTTATTCCATTGACCAAAATAAGTCACCAACTTGAGCCCAGTGTTGGGGTAGGAAAGTGCTGCACAGAGGCATGGCAATGGAGACAGATAGAGTGAGGGTGAAGAATAGGGACCATTACTGGCTCCGATCACACCTAGTCTGCAAAAGACTTGGCTCACTGGTTGGGCTACAAAGAGGTTCTCTGGGGATAATGACTATATCTATTTAAATCATTTCATCTTTTCAGTCACTCTGCAAAACAATGTCATGGCCTCCAACTTATAAAAGGGGTATCAAGGCTCCAAAACATTAAGAAATAAACTACTTTAAATCATCTGTCCTTTCACATTTTATAGCCTTTGAAACTGAACTCTAGCACAAGTATCAGTTGCTAAGTTCCCTAACCATTCCAGGGAGGGGCCTTGTTAATGGTCCAAATCTCAGCCAGGCATTATTCTTGTGACTGCAGGGAGTGTGTGGCTCTGGGCTGAGGCCACTGAAACTTTGATTAGATGGAGAACCAGGCTTTAAGGAAAAGGAAACAATGTTTTGAATACAAGGTGCTGCTCTTATCTTCTATCAATAGATAGAGTTTTGGGATATGCACCTTCCGCTAAGGCTCACAAAGAAATTGGCAGCATTTAGAAAAGTCAGAACAAGTTATTCTTTCCTTTCCCTCTCTTTTAGGGTGAAGTCGTTGCAATGTTGGCCACTCTTGGCTCCCTACAGTAAAGACACCTCAGACTTTGAGGGTTTTTCTTCAGAGGTGGTGGTCAGGATGAGTCCTGGAAGGTGGGAGGTGGAAGGGGGGTGCTGTGTCTAGCTCTGCAGCAGATACACTGTTGTGGCTGCCCTGGGGAAAGGCTGAGAACCTATGAGGAGGGCTGAGAAAAAATGTCCAGGAGCTTCATGGTGGCACCAGGCAGGAGGGAGTCCAGGGCTCCCCTCCACACATAGTGTGCCTCTGCTTACGATCCACACCATACCCCACCCCGTGTGCATATCACCTACTGAAGGAATCAAGCTTCAGTTCAGTTTGGTTCCAGCACCTTCAGCTGTTAATGCCATTTTGGGCATGGGAGATACTGAGATTAACCATAAATGGTCTTTGCCTTTAAAAAGATTACAGGATAGTGGGAACATCAGAAAGAAAAAAACAGAAAGGAAAAGAGAAATGCCATTGGGTGACACAGATTGAATAGCTGAGGCAGAGTGTAAGAGGGAGCGTGACTCCTCTGGAACAATGACTTCAAAGCTAGGAGTTGAAGTACAAGTGGAAATTTACCAGACAGAATCTGGAAGAGAGACTTCCAGAGAAAGAGAAGATGCTGACTCAATCCCGGCTATTAAAATGTCCACATTCCAAAAGCATGAATATTGAATTCCAATGGCTGTCTAGAATCTCCAACGTATTGGACTCATCCAGACTCTCTGAGCCTGAGTTGCTTCATCTGTGAAATGGGAATAATCATAGGTACCTGGCAGCAGTGTGCTGACAACTAAATGAAATATAGTATGTGAAAACATTTTATAGGCTATAAAGTGTAACCTCTGCAGATGTTCATTGCTCTTATCATCATTGTTAGTGCTACATACTATTAATCATTAATTTGGTGCCAGGGGCTTAGTTGAAAACTAAGTATTCAGAGACAGATAAAGCAGATCACCCTGACCTCAAGGTGATCACAGTCTAATAATAATGTCACATTCTTCTAGGGCTTATTGTGTGCCATGTCCCGTTCCCAGCTATTACCTCATTTCATCCTCATGCCCACCTGAGAAACAGATGCGATGGTCATCTTCATTTTGCATTTGGAGGAAACAGGAACACAGAGGGGTAAAGGAACTTGTAGAAGGCCACTCAGCTGATGGGCGGTAGTGCCCAGATGTGAACCCAAACAGGGTGGCTCCAGAGAATGCACTTTCATCAGTACCTCACACAAGTAGACAGTCAGCTAAGAGACAACCACAATGAGATGTCATAAAAGCTGTGAGCCTGTTATGATGCAGTAAGTCTGCCTGATGCCCTGGGAGAATCAGTGAGTGTATGTTGAGTGAGGGGTTGGGGGAGTTGTCAGCAAAGTCTTCTTAGAGGAGATGGTCCCTGAACTGAGTTCTGGCTAAGAGGTGGGGCAAATTGTGCCCTACAAGAAGAGCAATATGAACAAAGATCCCGAGGGCAGACAGCAGAGCTGCCGTCCTCAGTGTGGGAGGGATAGAGAGAAGGGGCAGGGTATGGCTGAAGATGTGGCAGGAGCCAGGTCCCGAAGGGCTGGAGCACCAAGCTAAGAAGCCCCAGCTGTCTTCTGAGGGCAGCACAGTGCAGAGGAGTACTATGTGTGGAGGGGGACCGTGGATCCTTTCCTCCTGCCTGGTCCCACCATGAAGCTCATGGTCATTTTTTGTCAAGCCTTCCCATAGATTCTCAGCCTTTCCCCAGGGTGGCCCCATAGCACCTCTGCTGGGGAGCTAGATAGAGCACCCACCTCCCACCTCCCACCTCCCAGCATCCATCCTGACTTCCACCTCTGTAGAAAAACCCTCAGAAGACAGTCAGGGCTCTTTAGTATGTGTTGGAAGGCTCATTTCAACTGCAGTGTGGATAATGTACCAGGAGAGGAGATTATGGGCGATAGCTGGAGGCGGAGAGACAGTTCAAGGCCTGACAGAAATCCAGCTGCCAGGACTGGTGTCTGAGGGTGGAGTTGTGGCAGAGGGGACGGAATATTTGAGAACTGCTAAAATAAAGCAATTGATGAAAGAGAAAGAGGAAGAGGAATCAAGAGTGACTACTGAAGCCCAGTCAACATAACAAGACTTTGTCTCTACTAAAAATAAATTAGCCAGGCTTCATGGTGCATGCCTGTAGTCCCAGCTACTCAGGAGGCTAAGGTGGGAGAATCATTTGAGCCTAGGAGGTAGAGCCTGCAGCAAGCTATGATCACACCACTGGACTCCAGCCTGGGTGACAGAGAGAAATCCTGTCTAAAAAAAGAGGAGCCTGTTCTGGGTGACTGAGTGGGTCAGGATGGGAGGCAGCAGAATCCGAAGGTGAAGATCTGGGAAATGCTGACATTTAATGGCGGGCCAAGGAGGCAGAGCCCAGGGAAATCTGACACAAGTAAGCAGAAGAGAGGGAGGAAAACAAGTGAGTATCTTCCAAGAATTAAAAGGAAGTTGACGGGTGATGAATTTAGTTAGACACCAAGAATTTACTTCCAAGAAGAGTTCTGAGTCCTTAAGGAGAGTGTTTTTCCTTGTGATAGAAAAAGTCCTTGTTTTTAGTCTTATTTTTTTGTATTTGTCTTTGTCTCCCAGACTTCACATTTCACTGCCTCACTCATTTAGAACTGTTTAATTAATTTCTCAATATCTTTGTCTACTCATTACTGCTCCTTGCACACGTAGATGTAATGGGATGGAGGAGGAGGTTCTGCTGATTGGTATTTGCAATGTGCTGAGACTGATGAATGAACCGCTAAACACACTGTCACAATCACCAATAATAGTAGCAACTGACTCAGCCCCCATTTATTGAGCATCTATTATGTACCAGGTGTTCTGTTATGAGTTGCGAAAACATGGCCAATAAACAAGGTGGACACGATGACATTTCTCTTTTACAGAGGGAGAAACTAAGGCTTGGAAAAGTTAAGTGAGCAGCTGAATATCACATAGCAAATAATAAATGACAGTGGAACATATGCATATAGCCCTGAGGCAGCCCCCCCAAATTTTCACCTAAAGACTTCCTTGTCATCTATTCTGATTTGTGAGCAGAGGATGAATTATGTGTGGGACATGGAGAGAGGGGTGAGGGTGGAGCTGAGCAAAGAGGAATATAAGAGGACTCAGGTTAGGGAATGACTGTTTCCCAGCCCAATACTCTAAATCATTAGCTGTGCCCTCACACACTTAGCACGGGCTCTTTCAGAAAACCATAAGCTTGCCATAGGAGAAACTGAACACACTGATGCCAAACTTTTGGCCAGCTTTCTTCCAGAACACAGCTTATAAATCACTCGTTCATTTAGCAAATATTTACCAAGCATTGAACTGGGCATACAAGGACAAACAACAAACGAACCAACCAGTGGGTGAGAAAGAGTAGGGTGTCTTCTTGGGTTGTCTCTGAGGAGGGGACACTTGGAGAGTGAGAATGGTGGGCAGGGGAGGTGGAGGGCCCTATGGGCAGAGGAGCAGCTTGTCAAAGATCTCTCTTCTCACACTGGGTTTGCACCGTTCCTCACCTCTTCACCTTGCAAACTCCAACTTATCCCTTAAAAGTCTGGGAAGGTTTGCCTGACCACCAGGGCTGATTTTGCAGATTTCCTGTGGGTTCTGTGAGTCCTGAATAAATCACTCAGCTGTGAAATACATTGTGCACCCTGTGTGCAGTTCTGTAGTAACAGGTATTTGGAGGTATCCCAGCCTGTCTGCCCCTAAGTCTGAGCTCTCTGGAGGAATGGTTGGTGGGGAGTCTTCTAGCTCTATGTCCCTAGTACGGGCTCTGAGTAGGTCATTGATAAACACAGTGGAATTACTGCAGCATGCTGCAATTCATGTCTAAGGACACATCAGGACCCTTCGGGTGATCTTGGGCAATACTGCCCAGTTAACCACTTTGCAGTTCCTTTTTGTGGAAAGTAATGGAAAGATTGGAGTCCAGGCTCTGCCAGAGGGACTTGAGCAAATCACTTAAGATTTTGTTTTCCCCTTTTACCCAATGAGAGCGTTAGACCAACATTATGGGCCTGGGGTGGTATATGGTTTATCAGAACACATGCCTAGGGCTATGTGTGCAAGAGAAAGTCCAAGTTAGCCTAAAGTTACTGCTACTTTTTGACGTTGTGATTTTTTTGGCAATCGTCAATGGTAAGTAGGATTGATTACTGTGACTCTTCCATGGGCCCTTGAAACTAAAATATATTCCCTCTAGTCCACATGGAGCAAAGAGACCTTATAGAAGGAAACTAATAAGCACATTTGACGTTTATTTAACTCTGACCTAAAATTGTGTGACATAATACTGCTCTTGTGTGTGATTCACTTGGAGTTTAATTTTGCAACAAGAACACAGCTCAAAGTGCGTAGTATAAGCTAAAATGGTAGCTAAAATATTTAACATTAGTAAGGAACTTAAATTTTTGAACAGATAAAATGATCACATGGCTCAAAAAGGAAAAATGATATAAAAAGTTGTACCTTGAGAACCTTGCCCCACTCATGCTTTTACCTGTCCCATTTCGTGCCCCCGTGAGTCACAGCATCATTAGTTTCTCATCTGTCCTTCTAAAGCTTTTTAATGCAAATACAAGCACGTGTGGGATTTTGTCAAATGCATCTTCAGTATCTACAGAGATTATCACACGTTTTTTTTTTCTCCTTAGGTCTATTTTGATGAACTGTCTTTGCATTCTTAGAATAAGCTGACTTAGTCATGAAGTATTATGCTTTAGGGACACTGCTGCATTCTGATTGCTCATGTTTTACTTAAGATTTATGCATCAACATTCATGTGTGAGATTCATTTATCATTTCTTTTTTGTACAGCCTTTGTTATCAGTGTTACACTTGCTTGATAAAAAGAACCTGGAAGTTTTTTCTCTGTTTGTCTAGGCTTAGAAATGGTTGAAATGACGCTGGAGTCATCCGTCTTCAAAGATTTCGTTTAATTTGATGGAGAAACTTCTAGTTCTTGTGCTTTTATTAGTTCCTTCTTAATTTTCTCTAATTTTTTTCTATGAAAATCGGTCTACTTGAATGTTCTAGAGTTGGTTTCAGCAAATTATGTTCACCTAGAAAAGTAGCAATATCTTTCAGATTCATAACTTTATGTACATAAAATTGTGCAAAATGGTTTTAAATATCTCCTTGGTTTCTGAATTATCTTCTTCTGGTTACTTATTTTTGTGTTTGTTCTTTCATTCTTGATTTTCAATAACACTTACCTATTTTGCTGTTTGGATTCATCCAATGATCCAGTTATTCACTTATCATTTAATTTGCTCTTCCCTCTGTTACTTAACTCATTCGATCCTTTTATTTCTACTTTCTTCCTTCTGGTTTTCTTTCTGGTTTTTTGTTCCTCTTTTTTTCTATTTTTGGGGGTTCATTCTTAATTTCTTCAATTTCATTCCCTTTATAAAATTGTTTTAGGCTACGACTATTTTAGGCTATTATTTATGCTTTAGTTCTGTCCTCTAGATTCAGAACCTAATATGTAGCATTTTCATTATCATTGTTTTCCAGGACTCTACAAATTGGATTTGTAGCCAACTTTGACCCAAAGTTCGTTTAAATGACAACTTTCATAAACTTCTCCAATTTTGTATTAATTTTTAATTTTACTGTATCGTGAACAGAAAATGGTATCTACATCATTGCTACTTTTTGACATTGTGGTTTTCTTTGCAATGGTCAATGGTAGGATCAATTACTGTGGCTGTTCCATGGGCACTTGAAACTAAAATATATTCCCTACCTTCAGGACACATAGTACGACATCTATCCATCATATCTACATTTATGCTTATATCGCTTAGGTCTTTCTATATCTTTATTCATTCACGGTCAAATTGATTTGAGAGGATGGGCTGCTTTTTCGACACTGAGATGGGAGAGGCTGAGGAGGAGCCAGTTCCTGGGGAGGAGTGGAGTGTGGAGAAGTCACAAGGTCATCTCCAATCAAACATCACTCTAGCCATAAAGAAAGCCCCCTGCCCCAAAATTCAACAGGTCTTTATTTTCTAATTTTTATTGGTACTATTTGAAAGGAGGAAGAACCAACTTTTTATTCAATGATAATTTTTTATTGTTTTCTGACTTTCCCATAAATAAATTTTGTCTCCCAAATCAAGTTGGAAAATTCAGTCCTCCTTTTATATCTCTATGATGGGTAGGACAAAGTCCTACTCATGGCTTAATGGGGGGATTTTAAGTGGTGATGTTGGTAATAATTACACCTAAGCACTTACTATGAGACAAGTTCATACTTCATATGTTTTAGATTATTTAATTCTTACATCAATGTTAACACCACCATTTTACAATTTTTTTTAAAAAAAGTAAGGCACATGGATGTAAAATAACTTGCCCAGGTTCAGAGTGGTAGTGAGAGACAGAGCCAGGACCCCAGCCTGAGCCACTGTGCTCTATTGCTTCTTTTAGAGATCAGCCCACCCACTGGCTTCACTACATGTGTGAATAAACAGAGACTTGAGTCTGCTAGCAAGCTGCCAGCAGAGCTAAAACTAGGCCCCTGGTATTTGGACCTTTATCCAGAGCCTTCCTGCTGTGCAGCACTGCCCCTTACTATGCACAGAAGCTGTATTTGTGGTAGCAAGAGGTTGTCATTTGCTGGATGACATGAGTTAGTGGTTTAATAGCAACCCCTGTCTACCTCACCCCAGAGGGCTGCAGAGCCAACACCATAGAAAATATAAAGATGATATAATCAAATGCTGTCAAATAATGCATACTTTTTGAGTCCTGAATAAATCATTCAGCTGTGAAATACATTCACGTTTAATATTACTAGGATGCGTAAAATGAATTAGGATTGGGGGGATTGTAAGCAAAGAAAACTAAAATTCCACAAGAGCTAAATCCTAGGTGGGAAGACTTGTATTTTTTCTAAGTACCTCCTCTCTCTCCAGTTCCCATGCACATGACCTTCATTCTTTGTTTATAGATTGTGGGTGTCACCCTTGGAAACAGGCACTTTCCCAGAACAAGTAAGAACTAATGTTAGCCAATAGAAGAGAATACTAGTCAGAGAATACTAGCCATTAAAATACAGTGCATAAAGGGATGAGCTGCTTGTGTTTATCTCCGAGTCCAGCTCGCAGAGTCGTTCTCTGTTGCCAAAAGTGATCTAACATCTCCCTGAATAGCTTGGCTTCAGATGGTAAGATTTTCTTTGTATTTTCGTTCCATTCCACATTCATTCCAGTAATTATGAAAAAAAGAAAGAAGTTTACGACATATTCAGGGAGACTGACCCAGTGTATCAACTTTACTAAGAAAGGACATAATGGTTTTGGCAAGATAAGAGTATTTCATTTGGAAATTCCAAAGACATCCTATCCCAATGGAATTACTTGACTCGCCAAAAATCAAAGTTGTTTAGCTGGCTGGGGCAGGGACCTAAGCCAGATGACTAAGGGTGACACTCCTGGACAACCCACACAAGAGGCTTTCAGAAAGGGATTCTGATGCTGCGGCTGGTAGTAGTGTTCCACCTGCATTCATTCACGATGAGCCAGCAAGGTGGGATCAACAGCAAGCCCCAGAAACTCTGGCCCTCTAGTGACACAGAGTCTCTGTGAGGTATGGGAACAGAAACAGTGGTCTTTCTCTCAAATCGTGACACTATAAAGTAGTCCCACTACCTGCCTGCTTTTGGCCCTACAGTAGAAACTGAATAAAATGCATTCCTATTATCTTAAAGACCAAATTGACTCCCAAGCCCTCTAATCTTAGTATGTGGTAAATGCCAGATTAAGATGAAAGCAGCTGAAAATTTGGGATGAATTTCTTGGAGAAATTCTAGAATTTCCATTCCCAGTTCTCCTAGTTTTCATTTCAAACAAGATTCTGAAATGGTTTCCTTGTGGTTCAGCTCAGATTCAGAAAATTACTTCATTGGTGTCTCCAGCCCCTTTGGCCTAAATGTTCTTACTTGCAAAGAAGATTCCACATAAAAGGAAGTGCAGCCAGTTCATGCTTAACCACAGCAACTCCTTTACACCAAATGAGAAAGTTGGGCTGGGTGGGAAAATGGCTGAAAATGGTGAGTTTTGCATGAAACTCAGTGAAGGTATTGTTTGAAAACCAGAGAACCCCAGAACCTTAAATTTCATGGGCCTCCAAGATCATTTACTTCAAACCATACATCTAATTGGGTCAAAAATGAATAAATAAAAAACGATCTCTGATCTGTATTGCAAGCAGGTTTCTCTTCCCACAGAGGAACACAGTTAACCGTAGGACATCTATGACCTATATGTCACTGGAATCCACCCTTACTTGGTAAAGGGAACATTAGCAAACCATCTTAGTCATGGTCATTTGTTTACAAAGAACAGAAAACCACTCAATTTTTAAATCATTTTTTAAAGAGTTTATTGGAAGGAAAGCACAGGTTTCAGGGGAAGTAGAAAGACAGATGCTCGCTCGCTCTCTCTCTCCCTCCCTCCCGCTCCCCCCCATCCTCCCCTTTTCCTCCTCTCCTGCCTCTGTTTCTCCCTGTAACTCATGCCTTTCTCTCACTTTTGTAGCTTCTACTTCATTATGATTTTTTGGCTCTGACATACAACAGTTTTTGTTTTGTTTTGTTTTGTTTTGATTCCTGTTTTTTTGCGTGTCCCCTCATTTTTGTCATCGTATTTTAAAACCAAAGCCATGGGAATTGGTTTTCAGCAATGGACACCTGACCTGACCAAAGCCAATAAATCATGAGACTCTTGCTGAGACTTCAGAGAGGTGGGATGTGGATAGGGGAGGACATGAGGCTGGAGCTGCCAAAGCCATTCTTCCCCTGTGAAGCGCAAGACGAAGGCCAACACAGCAGAAAGGGCGAAGGGCTGGAAAGAAGCTAAGTCCTGATGAGGTCTGAATCCCAGCTGTCTGTAAGACCAGTCCTGCTTGCGATTCGAGAACAAATCACTTTATTTCTTGCCTACGTCATCCATTAATACAGCTGTCAGCCTTGGATTTGCCATTGAGTCAACTCCATTTCTCCACCTGGCCTTGTGCTCCAGTTTCCCAAGTAGCCTGCTTAAGAAGGATGTGCTTAGGGAGAACTGCAGTTTAATTTCTAGTATAGTCTTTCCAGGGTAAATGGGGGCAGAGGAGGAAAAAATAATCAACTTCCTCCATTTATATTCATTAATCAGAGCCCTTGATCTGACAGTTAGCCTAATCATATTTCTACTGTCCTGTCTTCACTAAGGTCATGAATGTCAAAATATAAAATATCAAAGTAAGCAGAAGTCATTTCAAACTTCATAAATAATGCTTGTGATTTTTTTCATATGCAAGTGTAATGAAAACTTAGAAAATGATGTGTGCATTTCATAGTTATTCTCTTGTGGACGTGCCAACTTAAAACTGAAGGCTATATTTAATGACTTAGAGGTTCAAATTTAAGTCATAAATGAAATTGCACCTGGTAAACTGTACTTTACATTCTGCTTCTTCATTATGAGACCATATAACCCAATTATTTGACATAGAAATAGCTCTACTTTAATAAGTTATGACGCAATTAATCTTTCACCTCACCTCGTTTCAAGACATCCAACTTAACTGCACCACAAAAAAATCTCAGACTCAGAACTCCTTTCTTTGTCAAGAATTATATTAGTGAAGTTGTTCATTGCTTCAATTAAAACTTACATTTGTTTAGAAAGGGCAAGAGCATAACTTTCACATATATCAGTTTAAGTTCCACATCTAACATTGTACAGGAATAAACCAGATTCCACCAACTTTCTATGTTGACCCACAGGCAGTGCAGATTGCATCCTGGGAAGAACAAGGGCCTGGCTCCGTCCCAGCTCTACATACTAGCTGTATGGCCTTAGCAGGTTGTGTATAATCTCTCTAAGCCTCTGTTTCTTCACATATGAAGTACTGACCGTATACTTTATAGATAGTAATAACAACCTTATAGCTTTATTGGGGTCATGAAATGAGGTGGTATCTGTAATGCACGTAATAGACACTCAGTGTTGGTTACCAGCTTCTGCTTAAGGTAATAATTGCCCTTCATAATAGAAACACTCATAATTCATAAATGCCCATTTCCTACCAGTTGTCAACATACATGCTATGTTGCTGTAAACCTTGCATAGTTATAAAATTAAATTTCCATCTTTCATGAATTGAAATGTTAATGTCCTGCTAAAGCTACTGAAATGTCTGATTCTGCCACTGACTGGTTGTATAACTTGGGACAAACATGTAATCAATGTGTAGCTTTGCTTCTGTGTTTGTAAAATGACAAGATTGGACTGTTCTAAATGAATTTTAGTGTCTCTTCCCACTCCACTATTCTTCTCTCTGAGTCTTATATGTCAGTTAAATGGCTGTTTAATATATACGAGTCATCATGGGATAACTGCATGTTCATTTTAAAGAAACCCATATTCCTCTCAGAGGAAGAAAAACTGTTGACACCTAAAATTAGTCTCTCAAAATAATATTACCTCATGAAAAAGAGGTGGTGGTAGTACAATTCATGCTCAGATTTTGTAATTTGGGAAATGCCTAAAATTGAGAGCTGTAAGAGGTGATGACAGAACAATTCACATGCTTACATTTTGTAATTTTGGAAATCTCTAAAAATTATTTTCAAAAGTAGAAAGTGAAATTGAAGTTAGGGACATAGAGATAGTCAAAGAAAAGTGTGTAGCAGAACATACCGCTAGGTTTACAATTTGCAACTCCATAGATAAGCCTCCAAACTCGTTTCCTTAGTTATTGGAAATCCTTAATGACTGACATATTTCTATTTTTCTGGAAATGCAAAACAGACCTGTGTAATTAAGTATTCTTTTGGTATTTATTTTGAAACCAACTATGCATTTCTTGGCCTCTTCACATACAAATAATGCCAATGCCTACACAATTCCACGGAATTCTTGTGCAGTTCTCACTCGCTCTGCCCATTTTTTTTCTTACCGTCCTCTCCATTACTTCGCAAATGGTGAACATTTCAGAAATAACAAGCCCATTAGAAGAAGTCTCTGCGTGTTCGCCTATAAGGCATGAGAGGAAAAATTCAAAAGATGAAATCTGCATAAAAGTGGGAAAGGGAGCAGAAATGAAATTTCTAATGGACATAGCAATGCAAGAAAGCGCTGTGCATGAAGAACCCAGCTTCTCTCTGACAGATGGTATGCCGTGCATGCAGCTAGCGGGGCAGCGTTCAGGGGCTTGCTCCATTGCAAATACAGAAACAATAAAAATGCTTATTGATTCTTAAAGAGATGTGTAATTAAGTATGGCATTCCAACTGATAGAGGTTTACCAAGGCAGAACAGCCAGATTTGAGGGGTTCTAATATAGGATACTGTTTAATTTATTTAAATGTCATTCCTAGAATGGTAAAACTTTAAGAACTTCAGTTTGTCTGTATGTATGTCTCCGTGTCTGTGGGTTTATGTCTGTGTGCGCACGTGTGAACACAATTGTACCTACGGCTTTACGTGGTGCATACCCATTTGAAATTTTCTTGGAGCTTAGAAAAGCAAAGTTTGAAACCTTTATACTCAGTTGCCTTGGGCAAGCAAGAAAAATATCTGTCAAGACTCAGGTCTTGCTGTTAAGGCTGGAGTTGAGAAATGCCCTCCAAATGCCTTCAAGTCAACATTAGCTATGACAGAAGCAAGACTATTATTTAACAGTAGCAGCAAACGTCAAAAACAAACTGTGCCTGGCATTTTGACAAGACACTATTGAAAGAGAACCACTTTTTCAGCACTTGTGTAACCATGGGGGAGAATCGACAATTAATATCCTGAGGTCTGGTAATAGGATTTCCAGGCTGCTTGGTGGTTTCCTTCTGATACAAATGAAAGGAGTAGGCAAGTGGAGGACATGGGCAAAAATAATCCGAAACAATGAGGCCTGGAGAAAAGGACTGATACATCAGAAATCAGGTACCTTGTGGCTAATTAAAATGTAACTCCTCCCTCAGGAGACTGCACTCTCATGGTGGTGACACTATAAAGTATGAGGACAGAGCCATCAACCCTAGGTGAAAATACGATGCTGACAAAACCTATCTCCTACCTCCCACCTCCTTTCCTCGCTCTCCAGAAGCCTCGTGCCACCCCACCGAGCTTCCCTCCATGGAAGCAGCCCCTGCCTGACCTGGCCAAACCCTCAGCCCTGCCATCAATCAATTAATCAGGATAATAACCACCAGCCAGTTTCTTTCCTACATCCTTAGGAACTTGCTCCCTGTTAACTAACTGATGAGCGCAGTTGTGGCAAGGTATCACCAGGCAGTGATTCGTGTACTGTGCTTCCCCTCAATCTGACAGAAACATTAGGGAAGCAACCTAATCCAAAGAAAATGACAATGTGCTGGCTCCACACTCATGCTTTGAAGTGAATGAGAAGAGAGGGAAAGGAACTAATATTCAATTGGAGCTAAGCCTTTGAAATGTTATCACATTTAATGTTCACAGCCCTCAGACAAAGGTAGTATTGTGTCTCCATCTTATAGGCAGAAACCTGAAGTTTAGAAATCATGAAAAACGTGCCCAGCGTCCCAGTCTGTAACTCACCCAGAGTTAAGGCCTGCATTATCTCACTCCCACAACTGACTCTTCCCTGGCTCTCTCCACCACAACCCAAGATCACACCTTGATCAGACTCAGAATGTTCTTTTTCAATAAGAGCCTGACAATGATGCTGCTTAAAAAGGGAACACCATGAACTGTGGTGGGTGGGGCAGTCTAACTTGCAGGCCTCCTAAAAGGAATCCCCATGGGCAGCTGTAGATCCTGCCTGAGCAGACACATGCCCTGCCTGAGAAGAAAGATGAGTGTAGGTTTTACAGGAGCCATTTAAATCCTCAAAAAGAAGCCAATCCTTATGTTTTAAAAGTCCCCCCTTCTACCCACTTCCTCTACCTGAGACCTTTACTACCCCTAGACCAGACTTTCGGTTCTTGAGAGTACATGCGCATATCTGTCCACATGGGTTTCCTGTCCATCACATCCAAGGAGAAAGACCTTGGCCTCCTCCAGCTAGGTCTGCCCCTTCCTTCGAACCCCATCGGCACCTGTGCCCACACCTTTCAGAGCTTTCCTCACCAGTGTTAACACTCTGCTCTTCCTCTTACAGAAAGCACCATCAATAGAGTCCAGGCACATGACTCCCACAAAACTGGCACTTACATAGTATGGGTCACATAAAAAATGTGACAGCACCCAGCACAATCATTCATACAGACTTCTCTCACACTAAACCTTTTGACAAGGTGAGAGGTCAAAACCTGTGAAAACTGTCTCTTTATAGCTGCACGCAGTGGCTCACTCCTGAAATCCCAGCACTTTGGGAGGCTGAGGCAGAAGGATTGCTTGATCCCAGGAGTTTGAGACCAGCCTGGGCAACATAGCGAAACCCCACATCAACAAAAAACTAGTACTCTACAAAAAGTAAACAAAATTAGCCAGGCATGCGCCTGAGGTCCCATCTACTAGGGAGGCTGAGGTAGGAGGACTGCTTCCCCCGGCTGAAGGTTGAGGCTGTAGTGAGCCATGATCACACAACTGCACCACTGCACTCCAGCCTGGGTATCAGGGGAAGACTCCATCTCTTAAAAAAAAACCACCAACAAAAAACTATCTCTTTCCTATCTGTCAGATTTCCACATGCTATGGAAAGGGGCCTGAGGTCTAAGTCAAGGACTTTCCCAGGCTTTCTATAAATGCTTTTATTAACTTTCTAAAGAAACTCAGACTCCAGAGTGGAGAACACATTCAACATGGATATGTTTGCAAAGTCTTTCACTTCTCTACTAAAAAGCTAAGATTCTGTTCATATCAGAATGCCTACAATGGCAACTCACTTATTCTAAACAACAGCATAAGAACTCTGTCAGAAATGCATATGCAACATGAGGCAGGAGCAGTGAAGGGACTTCCAGGGACAACAGACAGGTCTGTGGTGATGAGGAAAGTCTTTGGTCACTGGAGTGATATCAAACCAGGGTCTGAAACTCAGTGCTGTGCCATCCAGAAAAACATGGATGTCGTCAGCCGTAAAATGAAGTCAATACCCACAGAAGTAGGCTGGGGATATTCCCAGGAGGCACCAGGGAGATACTCGGTTCATTCCCTCCCACACATTTTTACTTCTAGATGAGGGGAAAAGATGAAAGTGAACCCCTTCCTTCTTTCTCACCACTCCAAGACTTAGATACAAAGTTTACATTTTATGCATTTTAAAAACCATAATTTTGTTTTAAACTTTGCCCCCAAAAATATTTTCTTATAGTTATGTTCACTATGAATCACTAAGGGAGAAAAACATTCCAGTGATCACCAACATTTGGTTCTCCTCTCCCTTTGGAGGAAGGGTTTTACATCCCAGCCCCCTTGGAGTTAGGGCCACAGTATTAGTTCTGGCCCGTGTGTGGAGCAGCACATTGCTTCTAGGCCCAAGCAGAGAAGAGTGAGTACGAGAACCTATGCCTATTCTTCCCCTGCCTTGGCAACGAGTGAGGCTGCCTGTCTGCAGTGGGGCACAGTCTCCCACAAACCAGACTGTATGTCACGTAAGTGGGAAACAAAATCTGGCTATGTAAAGTCAAGTTACACATCAATGAAAGCAAGCTGCCATTTCAAAATCAGATTATCAAACATTTAAGGATAACTAATTTATTCTTTCTGGGGGAAAAACCTGAACTAAATTCAACTTTAGTATGAATTTTACATATATTCTGGGAAGATATGTTTCAACATGCCCTGATGTGCCTTCTCAAGGACAGGCATGATCTTGATATGCACTAGGATCTGGGACTTTGAAAATTCCACAAAGATTTGTCTTTATAAACATCTTTAAGCTTCATCTTAAATTTGTCAGTCTGCAAGCTTCTCAAGTCCAGGGTATGAGACTAAGCCCTCCAGGTGCATCCAGCTGATCCTGAGGTGATGGGCCAGCACTTGGCCTCTCTGTAGTGTCCTGCTGGAAAATCTCAAGCTTTGTTTTATTAATATAAGCAGAAAGAATCGTTTCAAAACAGAATTGCCACTGTCATACTTTGGTGGAGCAGACATTCCCAAAAGATCCGGGAGTGACATGTGATGACTATAAAGGGAATAGAAATGAGTTTGATCCAATGGCAGAAACTCCCAGGGAATGCATTTTAGAAACTTTTCTTCTGAAACAGTTTCAGCATTTGGGTTCCTTCTTTGCTTTGTCTACTCAATTGCTCATCAAAATGAATTGGTCCATGTTCACATTCTGTGCAAGTTTTCTCAAAAAGTGTTTCTAAAAGAGAAACAAATCTTGCAAATGAAACAGTCTCATGGAACCACAGTAGCAGTGGGTGGATTTATGGTTTTCAGAATGGCAATGGAAAACGATTGTTTTTAAATGGCAATATGTTTCCCAAGTGCTCGTTACTTTTAAAGCCCACCTTTGGGAAGGCTACAGAATGATTAGCAGCTACAAATGCTGCCATGTGAAAGCAGAGGACACAGTTACTAGAGCACAGTTTTGATTTGGAATCAACATTGCCCTTGTTCATGAAAATTCTCACAGAAACTGAAACCAGGGAAACAGTGAAAAGGAAAAATCGCCCATATATGGCAATCAGTTTTGACACGAGGCTCATCAATAGCCCAGTCTTTCCAAGGCACATCATTATCTATCTGATCTGCCAAATCTGATACTTAACAACATTGTCTTCAGAACAGTTGACATAGCCTGGAAAAGACTATCTTGTAAATCACAAAGAAAGATGACAGGTTTCACAGCTCTCATCAGAGATAAAAAGAAGGGAGGATTAAAAGAGCAGATGCCAGTATACTTGCTGGCACAATGAACTGAATGAACCATATGCATTTCAAGGAGGAAAAAAACCTCTATATCACAATTTTTATTGAGGCCCAGTAAGAAACCACTGGCTTAATGTATTTATCTCAGCTCCTAACTAAACTGAGTTTTTGAAACATAAAGACAAATGATCAGGCAGATAGGATGATTACGTTGTATAAAAAAGTGATGTGGAAGGCTGAATCAGGTCAGCAGGGTAGACATGCTACAGCTTCTTCTACCTACCCCAAATCCATAGAAATAACAAAAATAAAAGAGATTTTTTAAAAAGAAAAGGAATCCACAACTATATTGCAAAATAAGTACGTTCTGTGAACCAGAAACTACAAGAAATCCCCAAAAGCAAGAAACAATTGTGGGCAGCTGGATGGAGGGAAACCACAGCTTGAAATTCTCAAGGAGAGGACTTGCTAAATATGAAACCAGGGGCATCCTAAGCTCAGAGGTAGCTGATGCTGGGAGCTGGAAATGCCAAGGGCAACTGACCTAATGGGTTCGACCAGGCTTCTGTGAAAGCAGCCAGTCTGGCCAACCCTTCTACACTTCTCCTACTGGCCAACCTTGGACCACGCAGAGACAGCATGGTATCTACCCCATGATGTGAGTGGTAAAGTGTGGACAGTCTCAAGAAGCATGGCAATGTGCCCAAGCCAAACTAGGGGGCACTCATATCCAGAGACCAGCTAGTGACAGGCTCATCCCACCCTTCCCTGCAATGGCTCTTTAGAAGTCCTTAGAACTTTAGAAGAGCCATTAATATCCTGAGAAAAACACAAGAATGGCAATATACGTCTATTTAAAAGTATAGCAAACTTAGAAATTAAAATTGCTATCAATAAAATTAAAAATTCAGCTGATGGGCTGAATGGATACAGCTGAAGAGCAACTTGCTGAGCTGGAACACCAGTTATGTAATTCTTCTAGAAGGTAGTGCAAAAAAGAAAAGCCTTAGGGATATACAAAAAACAGAAACAGAAGGGCAAATATATCTAGAAGACTTTCAGAAAAAAGAATAGAGAAAGTGAACAAAGGAATACTAACGACAAATACAAAAGGAAATTTCCCAGAATTCAAAAGATATGTCTGACTGAACAGGATTACCAGAAAAAGACCAACTCCTAAACATATTCTGGTAAAATTTCAGAACACCTAGGATGATAAATATCTAATAAATAAATAAACAAATAAATAATAAAAGAAGGGGAAAGGGATTCTAATTAAAATCCCAATATAATCAAGGCACTGATATAAGGACCTACTCAAATGGTCAAAAAGAATATAAATGACACCCTTCCTTCCCACCTGACCTTTGAGATCACTCCAGGTAACATCAATACCAACATCAAAAATCTGTTCACCCGTGCATTGGACCTCTACTCCACTGCTGTTCATCTCTACCCACTTCAGTGAACTATGTAAATACAGTTCTTTAGATCACTCCTTGGACCTCATCAAGATCTGGAAATGTTCCACTACATTCCTCTCTGCTTACAAACCCCAAACCTACCACACTTACCCTTAAACTGTATTTTTAATATCAACACTTGCAGTCATTTGACTTTACCCTATTTCCTCAGGCCATCAGGTCAGCACTGCTGATTCAACTTCCTTCCCCAGTTTGCCTGGATCCCATGATAATGTCTGTGAATATTTCACTGGGAGCCTCTATTAATTTTTCACATATCCTTGTGCCATGCCTACCAGTGAATTCTCAGCTAGAATCAACCTATTGCATCATGCCAGGTCTACACTCCTGGCCTGCTGAGCCCACTAAGACATGACAAAACAATGTCAATTGGCTCTACTGCAAATACCTCTATCCACACATGGATCCTTGATGGCCTCAAAACTGTCTGGCAATTCTTTCTTTATCTCTGGTCAGTTCCTATGTCCATGCTTCATAGATGTTGTCCAAATGTCCACCATTCTTTAAAAGTTCTCTAATTGCCCCAGATCCCCTCACTCCCAACAAAAGACTCAGTATATAATCAGGTTTTCTTTAAGATATTTTGTGAGCTATTTTATTAGTACACAGGGAGGTATTTTATATGTCAAGATATAGCAGTTTAGAAAAACATTTTCAATGTAAAACAACATTTCCTTTATCACCAAGGTTAATACATCCTCCCAATTGTACTTCACTGTACCAGTTACTCTCCACCTGAAACTTCCTCCTGCCTTGGCTTTTCATCCCATCACTCTTCTGGTTTTCCTCCTCCTCTCGATTGCTCTTCTCTTTTCACCATAACATGCTCCCTATGTGATTTCATCTACTCCTAAGGCATCATTTATTACTGTCACATGCTGATGACTCCTCATGTACATCCAACAGCCCATACTCAAATATCCAAGTGCTTACGACACCTTTATCAGATGTGCCCTACAGAACTCAACCTCAACATATCAAACCAAACTTGTCAACTTTGTCCACTCACCTGCTTCTCTACATTCTCTTTTAGTTTATGGACGTATCCACCTAGTTTCTCAAGATAAAAAAATGAACTTACCATTGACTCTTCCTCATCCTTAACCTTCACACCCAAGTCACTAAGTTCAGGTGATTTGATTCCAAAGCATGCCCCTCATTCTTCATTTCCAATGTCATTACCCATCTCATCTCTCTCACCTGGACTCTCCCCATTATTTTACACATAACTACACTGATGAGTGGCAACCTGGGCTGCATATCAGAATCACTTGGGGAACTTTTAAAAATCCTAATGCTCAGGGCATACCCCAGACACCAGCATTTTCTACAGGTCCCAAGTTATTCCAATATGCAGGCACATTTAAGAATTTTTCAGAATTGAAAACATGAGCCCACAGATTGAAAGTGCACACCAAATACCCAGCAAAAATAAAAACAAATCTACAAGTAGCCAAATCATAATGAAACTCAAAAATGTTAGAGGATAAAGAGAAAATCATGCAAATATCCTAGAGTGAAAAGATAGATTACCTATAAAGGAAAGAAAATTATGGTAATGGCCTACTTTTCTGCAACATTAGGTGACAGAAGACAATGAGTTAAAAAAATCTTCAAAGTATTGAGGGAGGGAAAAAAAAAACAAAACTATGAACCTAGAATTCTACAGCCTGCTAAATTATTCAAGAATGAAACAGACCTTTTCAGACACAAAGCTAAGACTCTACTATTCAGACCATAACTGGAAGAACTACCTTACACAGAATATACTTCATTATAAAGGTAAGTGAGCCAATAGGAGTACAGAAGTATTTATTGCTATTAACCAAGTCTGGCTTCTGCCTGGAAAATACAAGATGTATGAAATATATGCACCATTGAGAGGTCCCAATGTCCTTAATAAAGGTAAAACAGCTCAGTGCAAATAAATAAATTTTACATTAAAAGTATTAGCAGGGCTCTGGCTAATTTGAATTGTTTTCTTACATGTTTGTAGAATTTATTCCCAGTTTTCAACTGTGTAAATTTCTGTAACTTTAAATAATAAAAGAAAGCACTGCCAATATAGCAATGTTAAAAAGTTTCCCATTTTCTTTCATTGAAAAAAATAGGTTGGATACATTCATATATTTATCAAAATATCAAAACAATTTTATTTTTTGCTATAATTATCTTATTTTCTAGATGACCTAAAAATAATTTAAGAACTCCAATGACAATCATTCAATTTCATCAATACTATATACAATTGATCCTTGAACAAAACGGTTTTCAACTGTGTGAGTCCACTAATATGCAAATTTTCTTCCACCCCTGTGACAGCAAGACCAACCCCTCCTCCTCCTCCTTCTCCTCCCCCTACTACTCAATGTGAAGACAGCATGAGTGAGGATGGTCCACTTCCACTTAATGAATAGTAAATACAGTTTCTTTTCCTCATGATTTTCTTAATAACATTTTCTTTTCCTTAGCTTACATTAGTGTAAGAATACAGTATATAACACATATACCATACACAGTATGTGTTGATCAACTGTTTGTTATTGGTAAGGTTTCCAATCAAGAGTAGGCTATTTGTAGTTAAGTTCTGGAGGAGTCAAAAGCTATACATGGATTTTCAATGGGGAAGTGGTGCCCCTAACTCCTGTTGTTCAAAGGTCAACTGTATTTAGTTTCTTTTCATCATTTCTTGGTAACTTCAACCATGCATGTTAATTTTACTAGATTAATCCACAGTACCATATTCTAAGACTTACCACAAGGAAGAAAAACAGACTCTTAACCCAGATGATAATTACATATTTAATACATGTTGCTTTTAACAGCAATTTTTAAAGTAAACACATCATAGACCTTATAACTTATTAAAGATTTTATAGTACTTACAAAGTTGATTCTAAAAATATACCTTATTTGTTCTAAATGAATAACATTATCTGGAAGATATAATAATAAATTATAGTAGTATGTTTTCCTCCACAATAGTTAAGATTGTGTGCACATATTCAATATAAAATCCTCTTAGGATTTTCACACCTTCAGCCTGAAAACATAAAAGCAGATTAAAGTTTGGCATACAAGATCTCAGTCTGACAGTAATTGTTTTAAAACTAAAAATGTAAAAATATCTACTCAGCATTCTAGGAAAGCATGGGCACATGCACAGACACATTCTCTCACCCACTCACTCCAACACACACAAGCGTGCACACATACACACATCCCAGAGTACTTAGAAGATCTTGCCCTTGTGGATCAGACAACTGCCATTAATTCCAAAAACTGATGGAAAAAATTAGCTAAGAATATGTTTAAACCATATTTAAGTGATGCTAGTTGCCATAAAGATCTTTAACATGCAGAGGATGCCACCTCAATACATTCTTAAACAGACTTGAACTATTCACTAATGGACATATGAATGATAAGAAATTATGTACCCATCCACTTCCCAGTCTGCATATAAGATGAAAAACTAGGCATTCCACTAACAGTGAGTCATATGACTGAACCCAGCTAAAGCTAAAGTGGTTTGCTTCATAGAACCCAATAAATGACAGAACCCAACAGAATTAGAAACTTCATTTTGATCCGTTTGGAGTTTCCTATATGCTTCATGTGCAAAAGCAATGAGATTCTGTACTGCAAATGACAGCTAGTATCACTTTGCACTTTTGTGGCACTGCAAGAGGTCACTGTATTTCCAAAACATATATTTATTCTAATTAAATACTCTAATGGTCCTTACTTTTTAATTATATAGTGTTCCAAATATAGAACCAAAACAATTTAATGCTGATGATCTCTTCTGCTTATCACATATACTTCCAGTAAAATCTATCAAAACAGAAGATTACTCTTTGGGCTGTCTCCAGTAATGCAGGTTTGAAACCAGAAGTTCATTTTCACCCTGTATCAAAACTTTCAAACTCTATGAAACATTAAAACAGAAACTAACCACATGTTAGGGCACTCATAACTCATACTGCTGTGATTAGAATAATATAAAAAGGCACAACAGTAAGCTAAAGAGAAAATACCAGCTTCCCATATGCTTTTTGTTTGTTTTTGGCTTTCCTCTTATTTTATTTCACTAAGTTTACAAATTTTCAAAGCATTCTTATACTCTGAATGACAGCAACAGTATTTTGGCACATTAACATTGTGATACAATGTATGGCATGTTTAAAAAATTAATTTAAAAATTTCATCTTTTAATCAACACTTTTTAATGTAGTATATATATATCTTACAGTTATTTAAGTCAAATACATAAAGGTTTGTAACTGATTTACAGATGAAGCAATCACAGATTGCAGTAATATGTGTGTGTATATGTGTATATTTACCCATATATACACACACATCAATCAAGGGAAAAACTGCATCCTGGCAATGTTACAGTCTGAAGTTTTGTTGGTATATCTACCATTTCACATCCTTTTCATCTTGTTTTTCTGTACAAAAGATATTTTTTTTGCCTTCTTCATTCCTGATGAGATTTTTCTGCGATAACTTTACATTCATACTGCAAAAATTAAAAGGTTAACAGATTAAGACTTCCTTTGAATAGCAACGTCCAAATACACTAAAAAGCTCTAAAAATGAACAGTTTATGAATATGTGCCCATTTATTCCTCAAAGAATCTGAGGAATAAATAGTTACATAATTACTATGATTAAATA
This sequence comes from Cacajao melanocephalus, assembly GCA_963573385.1. NCBI lineage: Eukaryota > Metazoa > Chordata > Mammalia > Primates > Pitheciidae > Cacajao > Cacajao melanocephalus. Next base: position 82,051 of record CAUYLG010038532.1, read on the forward strand.
ACAAATGTGACAGGGAAAAAGATAATTCACATTCTGAAAGTGAAAAAGCCATAGTCAAAAGCAGGAGAAAGATGAGATTTCTGCATTACAAGCAAATAGTGGCAATATATGATTTAGAATTTATATCAATCTTTTAATATGAAAGGAAGCAAAGTAGGTTTCTTTGAGTACTCAGTAAGGCAAATCAGCAAAGAATAGTTCATGAACTTAAGGACAGGGCTGTTGTGGTGAACTCAAATCACCGTATTTTCAAATCACTTTATAATATAAAGAAAAAACCTTTTACATTAACAAAAGCTTCCAGTCAAAATAATATTCTTAAAGTACAGCTATAAAAATGTACATCCACAATTCAAAATAAAGGAAACCAATAGGGTAAGATAATTGGTTGGCTATTTTACCAAAAATACAGCAAAATAAATCACTCAGTTCTCCTAACCTGGCTAAAAAGGTAAGAGTAACAGCATTTATTCATAAAATTGCTGTGGCCTCTGAAGGTCACCCCCTAACCCTTGCCATCCACGACTGGAATTATCAACAATGTCCTTTTCCTTCATAACTAAAATGATCAAATGTATTGATTTGTTAGAGACAGTCCGAATTTACACCTATTGTAGCAACACAGTTATTAATAGTGACCTTTTTAACTTTTAAAACTGTCCCTTTTTGATACAGTGGAAACCTGCAGATTAGTTTTTTAAAAGCCACTAATATCCCCATATGGTCAATAAATCATATTGCCCTATCCATAACACATTTTGAGCTTTTCTCTCCAGTGGCTTCTCAACTTTTGAAACACCTGTGATTAAATTCTTCCAAATGATTTATTTCAATGCAAGTGCAAAAGAGAAATCAAAGAATGTTGTCTTCACAAATTGCTTTCCCTTAAAGGACTACCATTTAGAGAAAATTTGCCATACATCTCATTCAGAAAAGTGATTAATAAGCATCAGCTTACCATTGCCAGTTGTCGACCAATGTTTCCCATTGTTATGCCTCCAGCAAAAAATATACATGGTAACCAAGAACGAACATAGAGGAAATCTGGAGATGTATATCTGGAATAATAGACATGTCTTTAATACCCACACAGGAACTGCAAGGACACTTAAGATCATTACAATGAAAATAAACTACTCTGTAGATTAAACTGGCTAACCTCATTTCATAATCTCAATTCTGAAAGCGGTTATCATTTATTTATCTAGAAAACAAGCACCAAAAGAATTAAGGATTAATACTTACTGATAAACACCATTATATACTAGCAATTGAGTGACCACGGTTGCCAAGAAAGCGATTCCTACTCCAAGGCCAAAACCACTTCTAGATCTATCAAAAGTCCACCACAGTCCAATGGATAGTGCAGCCAGTGTGAGAGACAACTGTATGTTGTTATCAAAATCCACTTTCTGAGATCAGTGTTAAGAAGTCATCTTAAAACTTATAACCAAACAATATCATCTGTTCATTTTTCTAAATAAGAGATACCTCTGTTGAGAAGGGAATTAATTGCTTCTACTCAAGTACATTCAGTCTCTTAGTACAATGTACAAAGCTAGGTAGGATTAAAACTGTCTCTAGTATTTACTTAATACCAGATACACAAAAAGACATTAATCAATAGATGCTTCCAACCTGTAACTCTTAAAAAAAATAAAAAATAAAAGTCTACGTACATTCCCAATTATAAGGCTTTACCCATTATTTAAGAAATGCTTTCTTTGCTAAAAATGTAACTGGACGCCTCAGAACACAAGTATCGCTAAAGGAACACACTTTTGCAAAAAAAGGAAACCAATATTACTTCTCCAACAGGTTTAGAATTACTTGAGAATCATACAGGAACTTGAAAATAGAAGAGTTGACAGCTATTTAGCAGGGTACCACATTCCCTCTATGATTTACTGACAGACACATTTTATAATAATGCAGTTCAGAAACAAGAGTACCAAGGACACAGTATCCCTTTCTATTATGTCAACTGTTCTAGTTTTAATTTGTTGAGGATAAAGCCTTGAAGTGAACGTTATCTTACAACCTGCCAAGCTATTTTGGTGCCTGAGACTTTCTGGTATAGGACAGTTTGCTCAAATGATATTTTATTTTCATCACCTACTTAAGCATCTATTCACAAATGTATGGCCCTTTTCTACACCAAAATCTCTGGGTAAAATGAAGCTTTACAAATTCAGTTTTCTCATCTCTGTGCTAGAGGATTACACTAAAGAAATTAATTTCAAGTGTCATCAAAAGGGCATTATCTATGTCCCAAAGGCCACATCTTGGCTCTACCAGTTACTGAGGAAGCCAGGGGAGGTTGGGAGGAACCCATATCACCAAACTGGCCATGCTACAAGTATAGAGAAGTCAAAAAAAAAAAAAAGAAAAAAAAAAAGCATACGAAGCCATTTCCCACTTCCTTTAACACTCTGTTTTTTACCATTTCCCCATTCCTACCAAGCCAGTCTCCTAAACACCCAGGTTGTTTATTTCTCAGCATCTCAGGACTATTGTAAGCAACTCCCTCAAGGTCCCTCCTTGTTAGGCTTGATTTAAAAAGAAATCTACAGTTCATATGGGTATGCTTTCTGGAAAAGCTTTTCTGATTCTTTAGCTGTCATTATATTTAAAGTTCAAAGAAAAGGTTTAGAGCTCTAATTTCCCTATGAAATAAACTCTCATGCAAAGAGTGGAATTTGGTACTAAATGAGTTTCATGTTTGCTAACTAAACTTCATTAAAAGTCACAGCGAAGTAAGGAAGCTTCCAGAGTAAACTGACATATCAATCTTAAAATAGCGCTATATGATTTTGTAAAGTCTAAGTAACCTAATACTAGAAGTGTATGCTATAAATTTGGTAAATATTTTGGACTTTGCTTAAAGGACAACAGAACATCTAAGATTGCTATATTTAAGTATTTCATTGAGAAATAAAGTGAACAAAGCAAAGAATTTACATTTATTAAGTTTTTACAATTTCAGAAAAGGCACTTAAATTTCTCTGCTTAAAAACAGAAATCAAAGTGGAAATGTCTGAGAGAGGAAGGTCTAATCTATCCGATAGGAATTGACACAGTTATGAGGCTCCTGGGTAAGAAAATGAGATGTTCCTAGACTTGAGTCAGGCTCTCTACGGACTGTTCTCAGCTCTGCTGCAATGTCGTAGTAAAAATGACTTAGTAAATTACCTAACCTCTCTAGCTTCCATTTGTCTTATTAACTTTACAAAGAAAATGTGGAACTAGGTGATTTCTAAGTTCTCTTCTAGATATAATAGTATATGATCTTATCTTTTTAAGCCCTCCTGACCACTAGATATTTTATAAAATCTTAAATCTCCAAAAGTTCGCCAAAATAAACATGTGGAAATGTCCTCAATACAAAAGGAAATTAATAATAACAGCTACCGAGGGACTTACAAATTCACAGACCTCCAACAGCCGGCACAACTGTGCAGAGGAAGGCAGATGTGTTTTCAGAATCTAGGACCCTGCTTCTTTCTATGGTTTCTGCCCCCGAGCTTATCCAAAACACCTCGATACTTTTTGTGAAAGACGTAGGGGTCTACTTGATTTATGGCCAACATTCTCTCTCCAGCTAACTCTGCCAGCCCTGAGTCCAGTGCAGAGTTACGAGAGCAAACTTTTGGCATCCTGAGTCACACTTCTTGCTCTTCCAAGTACCCAAGGCTCCTGCCGCCTTCATTGTCTAAACATCTCCTAGAAAAAGACAGGAATAACATTTCCCAGTTCCTCTTCTACCAAGCAAAGTCAGAAAGAATGAAGAGGAAGTAGAAGAGACGAAACAAGGGGGATGACAGGAGGAAAACTTTATGAGGGCAAACATTTTTTTCTGGACACAGAAGGTAGAAGGGAGAAAGGAAATAGGAGTTACCTGGGACACTGTAAAAATACTCATTAATCATCAAATAAAATGTCCAAATCTTTAAACAATAAAACTTTAAAAATATGTACCTTAGGGAAAAAACTTATTTTTGGCCAAGGTCTAAGTTGGATATTTCTACTTATGCCATTTGTGTGGTTTGTTGGTATTGATTAAAACCAATGCGTCTACCTTAAAAAAAAAAATAGCTTCTTTAAGTTAAGAAAAACAAAAGACAAACAAAATAGCACCTGAAGCTACCACATGTCCTTATTGGCAATTCTTAAATGAAGAAAGAAACAGAGAAAAAAACTCCTTTGAAAGTGTACCAGTTCCAATTTTAGAATTAACTACATGGAAGTAATTAAGTAACCAAATTTAAGACAAACAAGTAAATTTTTTAAATGTGTAAAGTTTCTAAGTGATATTGAAAAATACGAATTTAAATGAAAGGCTATACACCCCACTCTATAATTGCATAGCTGCTATACTGATGTTTCAACAATATGGTTCACATTCTTCTTCTGACTAAGTAGGCATATCACAATTTGACAACAATGAAGGTGCAAGGGGCTGTTTAACCTTTGGTTTGTTAGAAGCTGCTTTCTTATTATGCATTTCATTACAGAGTAAAGGATACAGCACTGGCATGATTTATACCAACAAAGACTGCTACACACCGCATTACACTGGACCACTCTCTTTTAAATTTATGTGGTTCTCCTAGATGTCTGTCAATGCAGGGGTATAATAACCCAATCACAGCTGTGGGAAAAAAGAGAAAGAAAATTAAGTTATCTCCAATGCTGTACTGGCAACACTTAAACTAAAAGAATCACCACAACCACCACAAGCATTTTAAAGATTCTTAAAAAAAAACAAGTTATTTCACATCAATCACTGATATTTTTTAACTTACCTTCCAAAATAAACGAAATGAGGATAACAGCAATGAAGAAAGTACTGCAAGTGATTACAACAACATTCTAAATTATAATAAACAAAACACTCTTCAAATGTATGATTCATAATTTAGCAGACTAGACTAGATGATTCATGCTACTTTTCTATTACTGATATCTACAAGAACTGAAAAGTATCAAACCAGTTAGCAGCTAAGTCATGTTCTCTCTAAACTACAAACCATAAGATAGGTATTACATCCCACCATTCTAAAGAGAATCTAGAAGCATGAAAGTATGCAACAAGCTCATCACACACACAATGTTCTGATGGTTCTGGCTGGCCTCTTACGTAGATCAGTCTCACCCCTACCAGCTTCTTGTCAGTCTTCTGCATCTAGCCCCTTTTACTGACACACCTTTCCACTCTGGCCCTTTAATGAGGCTGTAGGTCATACTGCTGAAGCAGAAAAACTCACAACAGAAATCTACAGGTAAGACTCATTCTGCACATAGAAACGATGGAGGAAACAAGCTGTACAGGAATTTAAAATTTTCAGTTAAATTTTGAATGCACGGTTAAAAGAGAAGAAATCATCTTAGTACTTTTCTTAGTTTTGGAAAGAACACCTTGAATGCTGTGTCATTAGTTACACATAACTGTATATAAAACATCAATGATTGAGTCTCAAAATATTCTTATCCCTTTCTGAAATATTTGTCAAGCCTCAACATTTTATTCACTAAGTGGGAAAGAATTTTAAATGCTAAATTAGTTATTAAGAAGACTATTTAATGAAAACATTCTAACCTTCCTAAAAACAGGATGTTGTGCCATTCTGTCAACAAAGACACTACTTTCACATTAGTTGAAAAGCATCTTTAAAATACCCAATGCCACTTAAAAGGAATCATGAAATTACAATGCCAAAATTTAAGTGCCTAAAGGATGGGAAGCCCTCCCTCTACCCAGTATTAGCTAGCTATATCTCACAGGCAATGTACTCACTCTTCAAAGAAAAACTGAAACCAATTAGTATCAAAAATCACAGGCTAGCAGATCAATGGTGCAGCATTTGAAAAAGGCTGTGTGACCACCCTTCTATCTCAAGATGAGATGCTGCAATACTGTATGCATTTTCTATTCCACAACTCTTTTGAGTTAGGCATTTGATGAGTATAGATGGCTCACAGAACATCAAGAGATTAACAACATATCTCAGCAATGCAGAACTCCAATAACTATCAGTAAATCTAGAAGTTTCATATTATATTCCTATTTAAAAGGCTGCTCCAAAATCCTGTGAAGATTAACTGACAGCATTTCTAAATTTCTGTATTACAAATAAAACAGCAACAAGCATCCCTAACAGTTGAAATGTAATTAGATGAATACATCTCTTTTTTCCTCAAGGGGTCATAATACTAACGGCTCATTTGCCACCCCTCCCACCCATATATATATCCTCCCTTTGCCTGTTGCTGAGTAAAGCCAACTAAGAGCAGACATTTCGAGTCAATTTTTTTCAGCAACTGATGCCATAGGTAAAGAATTATCACATAGAGAATACTGACATGTGTGTGCAAAGATCTAAATAAGTAAAATTGACTATATTTTTATGCATGTGATGTCAGACCTGCAAGTGAGAGACAACTGAGGAGAGAAAGCAAAAACACAAAAAGAAATTTAAACTGCCACACTGCCAACCCTGGGATTTGCCAATAAAAATCAAATCCATTGAGTATGCATGGTTCTCAGTTGCTCACTGAGAGGAAGAATTCGAAGAAGCTTGTCACTTCCCATTAAATGTCTTCTTTCTTTCCCTTAAATAAAGGCATGGCAGAGTCTGATAGCAATATTTATAACACTGTGAGGTTCCACTGTTTGAGAGCTCAGCAGAATATGTCTGGGCTTCTTTTCCTTTTCCTGTACTTTTTTTTTTTTAAAGAAACAAGAAAGACTGTTAAAATCATGCCTGTGTAAAATCATATGCAAACACAGTCCTGCTTATAAATCAAATGGTTCTCTGATGCAAAAGTCGCATTTCTTGTGATATCTTTAAGTTATTTCACAGTGACTAGTTACAGTCTACCAAAGCTAAACATTAAAGAATTTTGTAGAACATCAAGTAGCAAGTCATTATTTTTTTTATGGGAGTGTGCTTAATGCACTAAAAGGAACACAGTTAAAGCCAGACATTTTGTAAGAAAAGAGGAACTAAATAAACGAAAACACACCATGAGGTATACTTTGATGGAAAACTACAATATAGTATTTTCCTTCAACAAATACTTAAGCCCTGACAATATGTCTGGTTATTTGGTATTTGCTGGAGATTCAAAAAAGGAAGGTTGGGCGTGGTGGCTCATGCCTGTAATCCCAGAACTTTGGGAGGTGAAGGTGGGCGAATCACGAGGTCAGGAGTTCGAGACCAGCCTGGCCAACATGGTGAAACCCCATCTCTACTAAAAATACAAAAAATTAGCTGGGCGTAGTGGCAGGCGCCTGTAATCCCAGATACTCAGGAGGCTGAGGCAGGAGAATCGCTTGAACACGAGAGGCAGAAGTTGCAGTGAGCCAAGATCGTGCCACTGCACTCCAGCCGGGGCGACAGAGTGAGACTGTATCTCAAAAAACAACAACAAAAAGGCAAACAGCAAGATATGATTCCAACTCCAAAGTGACTACAAAAACAATTAAATACAATCCTGCATTAATGGGAGCACTGACAGGACACAGAGGGGTCCCAGGCTTCTCCTTGCCTGTGCTGGGGGAAGGCAAGGTGTTGGGCTGTCAGAAAAGCTTCTCAGAAAGTGGTGACCTTTGCGGCAGGAACATTCAGCAGTAAATGGCAAAGAAACAGTCCTCTCATCAAAGGGAGGTGACTGAGGACAAGCATGGACAACTGGAAACTGCTGGTGTTACGAGGAAGCTGTAAGCTTCTGACACAAAGGGAGCTGCAGGGTCCAGAAAGACTGAGGAAGATAAAAGCAGGCAAGGGCCATATTATAAAGACTTTACCCTGCAGACAACGGGCAATCAGGAAAACAATGTCATCACTTGTACCACAGAGAGGCCATCTTCTTAGTAGTGAGGGTACCACACAAGGGGGCTGGATACAAAACTAGAGGCAGGAAGAGAAAAGACTAAAGACCCCAAGCACAGCCGTTGAGGGGTGGACCAAGAAAGAGACAGAGGAAAGATGTAAAACTTGGAAACTGGATGTAGAAAGGAAGAAAAAGGAAGGAATCTTACAAGGGTCCACAGGGCAATGGACTGCACAACCAAACAGGAAAGATTTTTCTCTTCTTTTTACGTTAGACATTACTTTCATACATTTGGACACAACCAGGCTACTTGTGATTTTTGAGGCAACTTCTCTACTTATTTTATCCATACAAGTTGTCTTTTTTCTATTTATTCTTTTGAAAGATTTCTTTGTGGTCCTTAATAATGCTGAAAAGATTTCTAATTCTAATTCTAGTCCACAGCATACATAAGGAAGTTAACTTGTAACATCAGCATTATCAAACTAAAAATACGGAATTAAGAAAAAAAAGTCATCAAAATTAGTTTACCAAAGTTCTCTATCAGTTGTCCCTCCAGAAGCACCACTAGCAAATTTTCCAGGATTGTGCTATAGAGAAAAGTGGCAAATAACCAGGAGTACTTTCTACACACAGAAGGTGGTGATTCTGGAGCTCTTCCAAAAGGTAGCTGCTTGGTCTATGAATGTTAGTTGAACAGGAAAATCAAAGGATGACTATCAGTTTTTCTGACTTAGGATGGTAAGAACCTAGAGAGGTCTTGAAAATGCATGCCAACACATATACACAAAAACATACATATATTACACACACGCACAAACTCAAATACACTATGTTTCTTACATCATTCACTTCTTTCCTATTACACTTTCCCTAAAATAATGATGCAGGGGATGGCAAAGCAGAGATTTTGCAAGAATCCATTTTCCATCTTTGGCACCTTGCACAAATCTGATACCTTTCACTTTCATCTGCTAAACACCATGACTTAACTAACAATATTGGTAGCAGAATTGGCTGGAATCTAAATTTCCTAATGTCTCTCTACTTTCTTTTGCCCAAGTACCTTATGATACAAACTGCTTTCAGAAGAAATACTTAAGCAAGAAATATAAATGGAAATTCCCCAAATGAAAAGGTATGAGGCTAAGTTTGTAAGTATGGCAAACCTAGTGGCTGGGAATAGAAAGGAAAGTAGTGGCTGAACTGTGGTATTGGCATTTGAAATTTTCCTACCTAAAATCTAAGTTTATGGCAAAAGTGCTGACATTACAGGGGCAGAAGGACCAGACAGCAGGTGCAGCCCCATTACTCTTCATAGTGGAGGTACAATGAAACCTCAGCTAAGTTCTCCTACCCCAGGCCCGAACAACACATGCCAGGGAATTCAATCGAGGTCTGGCACCCAGTCTGGAGACTTGAAAAGAGGCATCTTGAGTAGGGGAAAGTGTGAGTAGCTTCTTCTTCCTTCCCCAGCATGTGACATATGGGCCCCAGTCACACCACTCACTGGCTCTGGGACTCTGGGTTCACTGGTTTTCTTTCTTCATCTCAGTGAGTGTCCTCATCCCCCCAAAACAGGCACAATGCCAAACATCTCTCTCCCAAAGTTACTCTACAGAACCCTGGGACTAGAGGATGAACCTAGCACATTAACAGACATTCAATAAGCAACACTTTCCCTTTTTTGACCTTCCCTTTGTTCTATCCTGAAAAGACACATATGTTCTTCCACGTTCCAAAAAGCTTCTACTGGCAGCCAGACTATACCGCATAAGAAAAGAAACAACTAAAAAAAGTTGAGAAAACTTTTATCCTCTGAATTTAAATGCAAGAAAAATGCATGAGGACCAGCACATACAACAGAGAGTGATACAGTATAGCTTGTTTTTTTTTATTTGGACTGTTTTGCCTTTTCTCTTGGAGGATGATAACCCTGGGGAAACTAAGAATCACTGCCTCATGACTTCACTTTTAATGTGAACACAGTAATAGTGAGACATCAGTATATAAATACACTGAAACCTTACTACAACAATGCCCCGCTATCCATCCAACAGGATTCTGTAATTGCCCAGTAAGTTTCACAAGGCTATTCTAACACTTCTCTAAACTGCAACCTCCAGCTCTCCTACAGGTGTGCGCCACCACACCCGGCTAATTTTTGTATTTTTCGTAGAGACAGGGTTTCACCATGCTGGCCAGGATGATCTCGATCTCTTGACCTTGTGATCCACCCGCCTCAGTCTCCCAAAGTGCTGGGATTACAGGTGTGCGCCACCGTGCCCAGCCTAACAGGATATTAATTTTAAGCAGAGAGAGTCTACCTTATTGATATCTTTAAACATTTATTATTCTTAAGGTACATATAAAAACAAGATACCAATTAAAAAAGCATATCCAAAAATCTAAAAAACTATAACATGAAGCTTTAAACTTGAATTATTCCAGTTTTCAAGTTTTTATTACTTCAGAAACAAGACCACAACACACACATCAAACCCTTAAAACCAAATGGTGGTGCTCGCCATCAAAATAACTTAAAATAACACTTAGATGAGTTGAAGAAAGAACAAAATTAAGAGGTTAAATGCTTCATTCCTGAGGGAAATGGGATTGTTTTTAGAATTAAATGCTAAAAGTTTATAGGTCAGACAGAAATGAGACACAAAGGAGTACATTCTTTATGAGTCCATTTATATTGCATTCCAGAACAGAGAGAAATAATTCACGGCAACAGAAAGCAGATTAGTGGTAGCCTGAGGCCGGGGGTAGGGAATGGATTACAGGAGGACACTAGAGACTCTGGAGGGTGATGGAAATATTCCACAGCTGGATTGGCAGTGGCCACGGGACTGTATGCATTTGCCTAAACACATCAAGCTGTTCACTTAAAACAGGTCTAATGTATTATATCTAAATTACATCTCAATATATTTTCTTTTTAAAAAAGGTTTATTGCTCAGACAATGTCCATGATCATTTACCCTACTTCCTTTCTAAGCATTATAGAAACATCCTACACATACCTGAAGCCGTGCCACAGCAGGGTGGTACCCACCATGCAGAAGAAAAGATGCTTGCAATCACATCAGGTGGAAAGAGCGTCACATTTCTCTGAATCTGAAGTAAATTTAACACTAATGCAAGAAATACTCCAATAAAAAATAGTACTACTCCTCGAATCATCAAGTTCACACTCTGGCTAGTGACAGATGAGATATATGGGCCACACTTTTTGGGCCCAGGTGACTCTGTCTCTCCTTCCGCCATGGTTTCATAGGTTCAGTAAGCCGTTAAAAAAAAAAAAAAAAAGGAAAGGCTTCCCAGCTGAAAAGCTCAACTGTCTGTGAATCAAAGACTGACGTTTCAATAGTACCACCACATCTTGTCCTAAAGTAGGACCTACCAGAAATCCTGCAAGAGATAAGAAAAAAGAAATTAATGTGTATCTAATACATGATTATTATGATTTTACTGATTTCAATGCTAGTTAATTTAAATGGACAAATAAGAAAATGACAAGCTTGTATACTAATTTCTTCAAATTATTAACAGTTATTTATTGAATAAGAAAAAGGTTTTAAAGTATTTTTATATGCAAGATGTAACAAAAAGTAAAGTACTACCCTTACATTTACTAGGACAGAAAAAGTAACCTAAGAGACCTAAAGGTTAGAATCTCTGAGAAAAGCAGAACAGGTAATCTGACACCTCCACTAGAATCTGGAGGGTCAAAATTCTGCTCTCTATTTTTTCTCCCTAAATCTCTAAGCCTAACAGTTACAATAGTGTATTTTATATTTTACAGATAAGCACATTCTGACTGAAGACGCCATATTTTTCGCAATAAAATGTGACTTGTTTATGAGGACAACTTTCACAGAAATGCAAAATAACCTGTTGCAATGTTTATTGCTTATATATTTGGATATCTGCACAAAAACATTCTATAAAACCAGATTACCATGCACAAACCCACGTATACACCAACCACAGAAACCAGACCTGACTCGCTCTCCCCAGGGGCACAGCTGTCCCCCACCCCTGCCTCAACAGTCTGCCCTTGTTGCAATCACAGAAGGGACTGTAAGAAAGCTGGAGGACAAAGCAAAAGAAAGGAAGTGAAGAAAATGAAGAACAATCTAATTGCTAGATTCTAAGGAGTTTTATCCACTTTGCCCCTGACTCCTAAAACCCAAAACTTTGCTACCACAGTCTATGTATTTGTTCATTCCTCTAACCAAAGTGATCTTTCCTTTTATGGCTTTCTATGTTCTGTTTTAAGCACCTGGTATATGGTAATTCATTTAACCCTCACAATAACCTTCAGAGGTAGGTGCAATTATTATGCCCATTTTATAGGTGAGGCAAAAAAGCAAAGCAAGGTTAAGTCACTTGACCTAGTTCACACCTCCAGTAACAGGCAAACCTGGGATTCAAAACCACGCAGTCTGACTTCAAAGCCCTCTTATGCTGATGTTCAGTCTCCCAAAGTATAACATATTCGATGCGTTTTCTATGAATACTAACAGTTTTTAAATGGGAAAAATACTACACAGGCTATTTTGTAATTTACTTTTATCCCATCCAACAATATATCTTGGGCACTTTCCTAAGTCAGTACAGAAATGATACTTCCTTCAATCTGAAAGCAGTTTATTTTTAAAAGTATAGCACTTATAATGACTATAATTACAGGTACAGTTGCTTTATGGATTGTAAATGTTTTATGAAGGTCTTATTCACTATTATATTAATATCACTATTATATTAATATCACTGTGTCTATGCACCCAGAAAAGTTCCTGCTTAGCTCACAATGGGAGCGCCACATAAACATATTTGCTTAACTAAATTGGGTTAACTCTTTCTGAATCAAACTAGGGTAAACCAGGCCTTCCTGAGAGCAAACCTAGCTCCTAATCATCACTTAAAATATATACATTTCCTCTAAGTTATCCAATCTCAAACAACCTTCAAATGAATTTTGGAACAAAACCCTCAGGTAAACTGCAGAGAATAGCGCTAAATTACAAGTAATTAGTATGAAAATGAGAATATTTGTAAGTACTAGTAACCTCCATAGCCTATCAGTTCCATGTGATAAACACTTAGACAATGGGCCTTTTTACTGAGGCTGTGCCACATCAAAGCTCTGTGTCTAACATTCAAGAGGAAATTCTGTTCCCAAGCTAGTTCTCACTGATCTACTTAAGTCTATAATGTAATTGAACTCTATAGCTTAAAGAACTGAAGAACAGTATAGCTAATTCATGGGAAAACATACTCTAAATACCAACTGAAAATGCCCAGAAAACATCTCCACCTGACCTGGTCCCGCAGACCATTCCTTGCTGTGGAATCCAGGCATATGAGCACGCCATGCTTTCTGGTTGCTTTTATCAAGGTTCAGTAGCTACTAAACTCTCCATCATCATCATCATCTGGTTGCTCTTGGCAAGGTTCAGTAGCTACAGAATCTCCATCATCATCATCATCTGGTTGCTTTTATCAGGGTTCAGTAGCTACAGAACTCTCCATCGTCATCATCATCTGGTTGCTTTTAGCAAGGTTCAATAGCTACAGAATCTCCATCATTATCATCATCTGGTTGCTTTTACCAAGGTTCAGTAGCTACAGAATCTCCATCATCATCATCATCATCATTACTCTTTATAGCGCACCCATTTATAGAGGGCCTAGTCCATGCCAGACATATAGTAACTCTACCCTTAAAAATCATCATAAAGCTAGGAATTATCATCCTCATTTTACAGATGAGGCTATCAAGTCAAAGAGATTCAGCAACTTGCTTATGGTTACAGGACATGCAGTATCAAAACTGAAATTTCATCTCAGGTCTAACTGACTCCAAAACCCATCCTCTTGCCTCTATACCTTGAATCCCATTCCATCTCAACTGCTCAGACTTCTATTTGGCACATATAAAGGTGTTTGGTTACTGAAAAGATGGTTAGATGTTGAAATACCATCTCAACTACAATTCACTCTAAGGTACTAAGCCAATACAAGTAGGTGACTATACAAGTGCACAAAGACAATGAGAATAAATGCACAAACACCTTGAAATTTTCTTTAAAAGTACTAGATGAAGGTGTAAAAAAACGTTTTAAAGTAAAAAGAAAAAATAGCAAACCAACACACTATATGAGAACAATAGTTGACTATTTGTGTCCCAAAATCCCAAAAGACACAACACATTCCCCTCATCTGCTGCTAAGAGCTACTAGAAGATGGACATAGTTTCTGAGTAACCCAAAGTGAGACAGTATATCATTTGTTTCTGTTTTTGATTTTTTAAGGGAATTAATGGAAAGGGGTATTTTATGTTTAACAGTATTTTTAAAAAAGCAAAATAACTTCAGTTTAAAAAATCTATTTCAGTCATACTAGCCCCCATCTCACACTCACCAGCATTTGTCAAAGGGCACAGGCATTTTAGGCAGGACAATTATTTGCTGTGTGAAACTGTTCTAAGCATTGTAAAACATTTAGCATCCCTGGCTCCCACCCACTAAATGCCCCCTCCTCTATTTATGATAACCAAAATTGTCCCCACAATGAGAGCCACTGATTGCTAGAGACTTCATTCTATTTCAAGACAGCTAGAGATTTTCTAAACTGTTTATGTTTTCTGCCACAGCTGTTTATTTAACCTTTCCTGGCAGTGCTTGTTTAGTTTCCTACTTCACCCCAAAAGTTTTCTTTAAAAATAACACACTTGTTTGATGTTTATTTGAATGAGATTCAAAAAGCTAATTTTGTAACTACATCATAACACAATAGTATATAATTAATGGTGACAAAAAAATAAAAGCTTTAAGAAATAGAAGGGAATTGGGAGATCATCTATTCCAAGGGGTATGAGACCCCCATGCAAAACAAAACAAAAAAGTTATGTATATGTGCATTTTTCTGGGACAGTTCCACAATTCATATCAGGTACTCAAAAAAGTCCGTGATCCAAACAAAGTAAAGAACCAGTAATCTAACAGTTCTCTCACTTTACTATCAAGGCCAATGAGATACAAAGTGGTCAACTGGAATAGCAAGATCAAGACAGTACCATCAGTTCTTATTACCACAAACATGTATAGTGAATGCCAAAAAACGACCAGACTCATCAAATGGATAGAGGCTTCCACAAAACCATATTACCCCCTACCATGCAACAATGAAACATGGTACAAAACAATTTAAGTGCCACACAAGAAACCATTTTTAAAATCATGTTGGTAAACTACCATTAATACCAAAATAATGTTTTCAACAATTCACAAAGAAAAACTTTTCACCAGACTTGAAACTTTCTACCTTGAGCTCTGGCCTAAAATTTCTGGAAAGTACAATTCTGAACAAAAAGAAAAACAGTTCAAATAATTTGCATAGGTCAATGATGAATCATCAATACTGGAAAAACATTATTCCAGGTGTATGGCTGCCTATTAATGATTAATAGTATTACTTTTAGGTTAAAAAAGAACATTTACAAGTGATTATGGGCTTTGTGAATAAAAATCGAAGTTCATGTTGGCCACTGAAACAACTTAGAAGCAACAAGCATTTGAAAACACACACACGAAATCTTCTAGTAACCTTAAAAACCTGTTGCATTGTAACAACTGCAACACCCCTAAAACCAAATGACCAGACCATTCCTTCCAATGATTAACAGTCACAGAAGCACTTTTACTCCTTCAGATAATCCTGTCTCTTCAGGTGCTTAGGTCAGATATGGTACTAAATAATAAAGTTAAATTACTACCTCACATCTTTTTCTTAATATACTCTGTCAATTAGAATAGCATTCTAGAAATAGAATAAGCAATAACATTAGAAAAAAAACAGACTTAATGAAACAGTTTAATTCTCCCTAAATAAATGTTAAAAACTTCTAGGAAGAAAAATACATATTTGCCTTATAAATACTCCAACTCTTTCAACATTAAAACTCAGACACAGAAACCAGTAAGCTAGCTGCATTTACATCCCATTACAGCTTTTAAATATCACATTTCAGTGCCTAAAAAAGCTACTCCATCGTTTCGAGATAAGTTTCTGAGAACAAAGAAAACTCTTTAAATGACTGAACTGCATTAAATCCTTTCCTTTTCCGTGTGACCATCTGCAAAAGCAACAGTTGTCAGTTAAACAGAATCAATCTCTTTCCCAAATGTACATGAGTCACTGCTTGGTCACTGTATAGCAGATATGAACTGAGAACTATGACATAACACAATGACAAACCACAGTACTGAGCACAAAGTCCAGGGAAAGAAAGAAAGAGAGAAACAGGAAGAGCACACGGCTATTTTTTTTCTTCCTTTGGGGCCCCCATTAGTAGCATTCCCTTCATCCATTTTCATTCATTGCTTCACTATCAGGACCAAACCCAAAAGTTAGAAAGAACCATCTAGCTACTGTTTGGCTGCTTTTATTTTTTCTGCACCAGGACTGGAGCCCGCATTCCCCTGCAGTCCTCAGCTCCACCGCAATACTGATACCAGTTTCACCGGCCCAGCTGCCAAGCCTAACCATTCCTTCTTAAAGCACTTCTTTATCCATCCTACAAAACAGCAAGTTCTTCATGGTATATTTTCCTAGACTACCTAGCTAATATCATACTTTAACAACTTTTTCCAATGTTAACTGGACACAGGTCATATCAGTTAAGTGTTAGCACCATTGCCGGCGCCCACCCCCATAATCCACACTGCTTTCCTTCTCCATACTGCCAATTTCCACTGAGCGACCCTAAAACCCAGTAACTATCATTAAATCTACCTCTAGGCCCTGGCAAGAATTCTTTGGCTTTACCCAAACACCTATTCCAAGGGTATCCAATTCCAGTCCAAAATGCCAGAGTCCTACTCCTCAACCCAAGGCCCTATCTTTTTAGTGGATTCTAAACTTACTACGACATCTACCTTCTTTGGATCCATCCCCCGCCCAAGCCTGAGTCGTATCTCCCAGGCTACAAGCCTCCCATTCCTGGCAGCTCTGTTTGACAGCTCGCTGACCTCCACCTCATCAGACCTCTGGGTCGCCCTTCCCGCCGTCCTCCAGCCTTCTTCCCGCTCAGACACTGATCCACTGTCCAAGGAGCCTCGACGCCTCCTATGACCCCTCCCCGACCCCGCAGTCCCCTACTGGACCTAGCGGACTCCTCTCAGGTAAGCGGAGCCCCTGGCCCTGCAGGCCCATCAATGGTCCTGGTTCCCCGCACCTGCCACCAGGGTTCCCAGGCTGCAAAAACACAAGTAGTTCTTCTTCCCGAGGGCCACCCTTCTCCTCAGGCCGCTTCCCTCAGCACCACGTCACCCGCGCTTAGCCGGGAGACCCCCAACTCACCCCCGCCTCCGCCATCTTCTGGGACCAGCCCCCGTACCCCCCACCGCCTCTTCCTCCTCCACTCCCACAACTCCGCCCAAGCTCCACTGCGCTTGTGCAGCTAACGCGTCCACGCGCAAGCGATCGGGGCAGAGGAGCTTCCGGTTCCTGCCGGCACTAAGGGGTGGACCAGCGAGCCGGGGCAAAAGGGCTTCCGGTCTGCGGAAAACGGGCTGCTGGCCGTGGGCGTGGATAGTCGAGGTGACTGGAGGCTGTCGGATCAGCTGTTGTTTGCTGACCAGGCAGTCGTGGGTAATGATGGATTCCCAGACCCTGTGGGCGGAGTAAGGGAATCATGCAATGAGACACGCACACTCACCGGGAGGCGCGGCCGCCTGCGTGACCCTCATCTCGTATCCTAAAGGTGCGCGCTTCGGAGCAGGCAGCCGAGTACTTCCAGCAGAACACCGGGTATTATACTCTGCTCCTTTTCCTCCCCTAGTAAGTTATAACTTGTTTTGAGAGAAGAGCATAGTTGTCCCTCGTCTCCACGCTACAACACTTTTTGCGCTTTTCATTCAAAATCGTTTCTCGAGGACTACAAAGTAACGTGATTTGGGGGAGGGGCAGTTAGAAGTTTACACCAACAGAGAAAATTTTAAAACCTTAAATTTAACCGCTTATTTGTCAGAAGTATTATTTTTCATTTAAAACCATACTTTTAGAACATGAAACCCAACCAAACAGATCTTTGGAATTGTGCAGCTGAACTTTTTTTTTTTTTTTTTTTTTTAATGAAAGTGGTGCTATCATTGCAAAAGCAAGCCCTTATAAGTGCCGAAAGATATTCATCATGAGGAGTTGCTTCTTTACTCTGAATTTGTTTTTTTAAGCAACTCTTTTTTAAAAAGAGAGAAAAAAAAATCTCTTTTGAATGTATTACGTTACTGGGCTATTCCATTTGGGGTAGGTTAACCCAAAACATGTTATGGATGTGGTAAGGCTACAATGGACTTGAATATTCTAGATGAGACCTGGGCCGAGAGTAAATGCATAATAGTTTTCCAAAGGACTGTCTCCTTTCATTTACTTTGAACTGATAAACGATAAGATGGATTTTTATTTTTCTGACCTTTTTATCTACATTTATTTCTGAAAATTGAAAAAGAATTAATTTCCAACAAAATGTTTCTAGGCAAGTATTGTATGATGCTTCTCTAATGTTTACTATAGCTCTTAGTGTTTTCGCTAATGTTTTCTATCGCTCTCAAATTTCACTCCTGTAAGTTTTAACACTACCAGTAAGAAAGATCTGGGCCAATTATACAGAATGGACGATAATTTTTAAAAGAAAAGAGAAGGCACTCAGAAAAAAGACAATAATTTCTCAGTGTCAGAACCCTGTGTCAGAACACCGTGAAATTATTTCCTTAAAGCAATGCAAGTCCTGTATGTCCAGTTCATGCCTTCTCCAACCGAGCTTTTTTCAGACACTTAGAAATTGCCTTCAAGAAAATCCTTACGGATAATTTTAACCTAGAGGGGCATTTGTTTTAGCTTAAATATTTATTAATTGCAAGTAGTGACAGAACCTAAAAAGCAAAAGCCATGTAGCAACAGTTCCCAAGATCCCTGCATCCAGTTATTCCTACCACAGTACAAGGCAGAATGTAAAACCCCCAGGAGAAATACAAAGGGCCATTGTCTTCTTTGACCGGATTTGAGGACAGTTTTCATGGAAGATGTGGTCTTTCAGTGGGCATTGAGGATAAATACGCAGGTACGGTAAGCCTGTGCATTCTAGTGGAAGCTCGGAGTTAGAAAAACATGAAACAGACTGTAGAATCTGGCATGTGGAAAGAGGTATGGTGAGACATGTAAGTTCTAAACATCAAGCTCATGAATTTGGACTAAATTTTTGTTATGGTAACATTGAAATCCTAAATTAATAGATGCCAGAATATAAATTGGTTAAGAACATCAAGAAATCATAGTAACTTTGAGTTATTTTGAAGTTGGTGTAATGCAGTCAGTGGAATGCTGGTGAATGATCCTTGAAACCTGGATTGTAGTTTGGCACTATGGCAGCATGTGTGTAATCACATCCAATAAATTCGGTTTTTTAGGCTTTGTTTTTTTCATCTGTAAAATGAGAGATTGGTCTGTAATTTCTGAGGTCTTGTTCATAGGTGAAAGTATCAACAGTTTTGTAATTCTTGACTTCAAAAAGGTTTTTTTTTCCATTAGCTTTATATGTTGTTTGGTCTCTCAACAGAACAGATTAAAAAATAAGTTAGAAAACAAAAAGCCCTTTACTTAGCTAATACAAACACCCACAAAAGTTTTTTGACCTTGTTGGAGGGAGATATTGTGGGACTCACCTTAATTATTGCCTACAGGTTGATGACTAAGACATTCAGTAAGCCTCTAAGAACTTTGAACTTGGAAACATTACCCAAATTAAAAACACCCAAAATAATATTTTTTTTAATACTGCAATTTTCCTAGTCAGAAGCTAGAACCCCACACACTAGAGACCATTCTACTTTTTTGGTTTTGATTTTTGTTACGGTGTTTTGAGGTGAGATATAGTTGAGGGACACAGAAAGTCAAGAAATTTTGCTTTTTGGAGATATCAGGATGGATTATTTATTAATCCAGCTATCACCTGAGCACCTGGCAGGTTCCAGACACTTGGCACTGGACTTTAGGAGGAAATCAATACAGACAAGGCACCTTCCCTTGTGAAGCCATAGTCCTGTGGGGGAAACACAGTAAATGGTGGAATTAATATATAATTACAAACTGAGATAAGTGCCATGAAGTTAGAACATCTCCATACTGTGATGGAGAATAAAGGGGAATACCTGGAGACCATGGGTTAGTTGAAGATTAAGAGGGATCGGCTAAGAGCAGGATAAAGAACAGGTGTGAGGGCACAATAGCTGAAAAACTTGGTGCATTCTGGGGATTGAAAGAAAGGCAGAGCTGGGGTAGCAATTGAAAAGAAAATTATAAATTAAAGTTATATTTTAACATCATGATTGATGTTAATCACTTTCTGTGTGCCAGGCACTGTGCTAAGTTAAATCTCATTTTACATGCTCAAAACCCATTTGAAATAGATACCAAATAGCAGATGAGAAGTTAAGGCTAAAAGCAGTGATTCTTAACTTTGGCTGCATATTAGGATCATCCATAGATTTATTAAAAGTTCTAGTGCCTGAGCCCCACCCTCTCTTTATTCTGATTTAATTTTGCTGAAGAGGGGACCTGTGCTCTTTTAATAAATTCCTTGTATAATTCTAATGTGTAGCCAACGTTGAGAATCACCAGCGTAATGCTAATTTGTCCAAGGTCACTTTGTAACTAAGTGGCAGAGAAGGCAGAAATTGAAGCTAGATCTATTGGATTCTAAACTTGATGCTCTTAGCCACTCACTAGTGCCCTGTCAACATTCAAAAGCATATAGTAAACAGCAGTTATGTGTGGGAAGTCTGTTAAACACTGAGATACAGTGATGAGTAAGACAGAGCTCTTGCCATCAATACATTCACAGACTAGTAAAGCAGAAGTTAGGCCAGCCCACATGTACAGAAGCAAGTCAGCTGAGAACTCTCAGCGAGGTCAGATATGTTTTTCCTTTTTAAGCTAGATTGCTGTAGGTAACTGATAACAGAGTATCTACGTAGGCTGCTAGTGGGATTGTCAGCTCAGAGGTGGTGTAAACTGAACAAAGGCAATGGCGGAGGATACAAAGACTCATCAGGACTTGCTGACTGCTAATGTTGAGAGTGAAGAAAAGACGGTGGAAGATGATTTCAAGGTTTTGAGTTTGAGAGACTAAGCTAAAGTAACATCATTGATCTAGAACTAGTACAAGAATTGAATTTCAGCATGAATGAGTTCGAAATACTTGTTGAACATTCAGGTAAACATGTCTGGTAGAGCAGTGGAAACGTGCATCTGGAGTTTGAATCAGCAAATTGGTCTAGAAGCGAAGATCTAGAATTATTGACTTATAGGAGGTAGTTGAAACCATGCTTTGCATAACACGTATGCAGCGTATGGAATTTGTTAAAAGACAATAGAGATAGGAGAAAGAAAAAGCCCTGACATTGTCATACTTGAATATGTCAATAAAGCTATTTTTTATCTACAGTGATATTAAACACAATCAATTCATGATTATCCATGATGAGTTTTTAATACTTTCTAGGCTTTCCTTGGCCACATAGCAAATGTAATAGATGAGATGTAGCCAGGGAATGCAAACCAATTTTAAATATTGGCTAAATATTTAAGAAGAATGTCATACAATGCATTCAGAAATGCAGTAGGAATACCCTAGAACAGTGTTTTCACACAAATAATTTTTATGTACCCCTCATATTGACTTAAATTATTTTGATCATAATATGACTTAAACCTGAAAAAGCTACAATGTTCTAAACATTAAAACTCAAGAGAGAATTCTTAGGCTTAAGCTCATATACACCATAAAAGCAAAACATTTGCAAAATAATTATGAAGAAAAGCATAAAGTAAGTAAGCTTAAAAGTATAGTAATGTTAAAGGACATCTTGAAATTGATGTATAATGTCATCAATATTGAGGTGGGTGGTGGGGGGCAGGGGGAGGTTTGCAGATCAAAAGCTCCAAAAAAGGAGGAGAATGAGGACATTTATCTTTTAGTGGCATAGCACTTTGGGGACATTTTTGAGCGGGTCTGTACGGAAGCAATGACAACTAAAGTCAATAAATTGAATGTATATAATGTCAAATGATCCCTGTAAGGTTTGGTATGTATCATCAGGAAACAATAAACTAAACAAAGCCCAAACGAGGTCACTATGGATGAGCAAGCAAATGCAAAATACACCTCTAAGACAAAGCCACTGAGGTGTAAAACATCAGAGTGAGAAGACACCTGGAAAGATTATAAACTATAAATTATTTGTCAGAGAGGCAATGATAGAGACTCAGAATATAAAAGCAACACTAGCTATTAATTATTACAAGGGCCCATGCTATTTGAGGTCAAAAAACATAGCAAGGTGTTCTCTAAGAGATTTTTGTCCTGCTAATTTACCGTACTGTTGTTGCAGCTGTGAGACACTCCATTCAAACTGAACTCACACACAGGGGGTTTTATATAATGTTAGGTCCCTCCCAAAGGCAATGTATGTATTCTTTTCTCTAACTGAACTTAAGCTAGGCTCATGGTTGTCTAAGAGTGTTTATTATTTTTGTAAGACATTGATGGAAGTTTCAGAGAATTTCCACTGACTTGCTAATTATATATATATGTGTATATGTATATGCATTGGTTCACAAAAGCAAAGGGTTTCATTTGATAGCAGATGAAGGACACAATGATCCAATAATTAAACTTACCCAAAAGAAATATGTATAAAGCTAGCTGATGTAACAGACATAAAACACGCTATAGAAACTCAGGGACTTGAATTTAGATTTGTTCTGGGATTGAGACTTCCCAAAACCAAAAACTATCAAAAGAATTTCCCATCAAAGTAAAGAAATTATGTGAAATGATTTTAAATTTAATCCCCTTGGAATTTGAGAAAGATTACTTTTTTTAAAGGCTAGGAATTAATGCTTTAGTAATGATTGGAGAAAAGTAAAAGAACATAAACTTTAAGAAGCGGATCTTAGATTCATAAAATTAATTTTAGTATTGAGCTATGTTAGAACCATCATCTGAAAAGACATTCCAAACTGAGAAACAGTATGTGTATCTCATAGATGGCCCGGAGATTCCTGGTGATGCTTAATATTCTCAGAGGATATATTAGCTACTCTAGCTTCAGTAGATCCCATTTCTCCTTCTAGAGATTGATCCAGTATCCTCTCCTGGAAATAAGAGCTCAGTTGTATTTGAGGAAGCCTTGGGCCTGTGCACTGTTGAGAATAAAGCATATCTGCGTTGCAGGCTGTGCTCTCCACTACCAGCTGAGTATTCTGGGACAAGTTATTTCTCTGTTCTTCCATTTCTTCATCATACAAGTGCCTCCTGTAAGGAATAAGTGTGATGAAGTATGGTAAAAGGTCATAGTTTTGCAGATTTATTCTTAATCACTTTGATACTTTCCTTGACAAATGAATGACCTTCCTATGTCTGTTGAATGCCTTCAGGATTGGAAATTCCTCACCTCTTGAGGAAACTGCTTTTATCTTTGCATAGATCCAGGTTCAAGAGAGTTTTTCCTAGGCTTCAAGTGTCCCCAGCTTCTTTATAGCTCCCACCCATTCCCACTCAATTCTGCATGCCAGCCTTTAAGTTGTTAAATCCTCTTCCAGCTCCGTGCTCCCCGAAGATCCTTGTCCTGTCTAAATATACCCAGTTTCTTTAGTCATTTTCCATATGACTTGTTCTGCATCCCTTAACTGTAATGGTTACTTTCTTCTGGACATGCTTCGGTCTGTCACTATCCCTTCATAGGACCACTTGCAGAATAAACATCAGATCTGCACCATCACAACTTTTGTTCTGTATACTTCTTTTAACACAACATCCCATCACAGTGGCATTTTTGGCAGCCAAATCCCACTATTAAGTTGTATCGAGCTGTTAAATTTAGACAACTCTTAAATCCTTTCCTTGTGCACAAACCACATTTTCTCTGTCCTGTTCCTTTATTGTTGGGGTAAAATTTTGTGGGCATTTGGATTTTTTTTTTTCCTATTGGAAGCAAGGGGAAGGTGCCTAAATAAAAGGGCTTATAAGTTCCCTGTTGAATTTCTTCTTCCTAAAACCTGTCCGTAGTTACTACCTATCAAGATGTTTTTGGTACAGATTCCAGCATTCAGTATAATGGTGCACCCTGCAACCTGCATCAGCACGCCATCATGCTGTCAGAACCTTATTTGTAATAAAAATTTTCAGTAATGCAACACCAAGGACAGGGGCCTGTGGTGGACTCTGGAGGTGTACCTTTTGGTTAACTAAATCCATTCATCAGAAATAATTATTTGCCTACAGCTATTCTCACTGTGTGCCCAGCTTATATTCAGAATCATATCATTAGAGATTGGTAAATTCATACAGAAATTCAGGTTAACCACTTCGTCTTCACTAACTCATGCTGACTCCTTTGCTGAGAGCTTATAAACCATCCTTCTGAGGATTTGTTCTGGAAGATAACCCAGATCTGAAGCCCGGCTACCTAGGGTTCACAGGATTCACCTCTGTTTTTATAAAAAGACATTTACCCATTTTCAGGTTTCCCTGTTTCTCAAGATTCTTCATAATGATTGACAGGAGTTATGTTTTATCCTAAAGTTCTTTTAGTGTCTGAGAAATGTGCCTCATGTAGGTCATGAGACTTACAAACAGCTTCAGTAGCCAGTGCTTACTTATAGGTTCCTCACCTACCTTATTTTTTAAAAGCAATGTTAGTGCTGCCCTTCTCTATCTGACAGTTGTTCATCTGGAGGGAAAATAGGAATTAAAGCAGTTAGGGAGTTCTCCTTTCCTCCTGTTATCTGTTAACATTATAAGTGTCTGGGACTATCAGGCTCCTTTGACCTTCGGAACATTTCTGTGTCACATAAAAATGCGCCTTCCATGGCTCATCCCATCAGCCCTGACCCAAGTACACTGGTATTGTTTATAGAGTGCAGTCATGAATGCTTGCGCTCCATAGCCTGACCTGTTTCCAGCCTGATATTAATACTTATTTTCATCTTTCACTCTTACTTCACTCCTTAGACCTGATACTTCTCACACTTTGAATTTGTTCTTTGGTCTCCCAGGAGTAAATGTGTGCTTTTCTCTGGGTGGATACTCTCTGGTCTGACATTCTCACCAGGTGTTTCAGTTATTCATTGCTTTCTATCAAACAAGGTAGCAGCAGCTGTATCACCTCTTAAGTTACACATGGTCACTTCTACCATACTGTGTTGGCCAACCAATCACTGAGATTATCCCAGAGAGGAGAGAAGAGGAGATCTGGACTCCATCTCTAAATGAGAGGAGAGTGAGCATTTGCAGACAAGTTTTAAAGCCTCCGCACGAGGATTAGCAGAGCCCAACAGATTGTAGGCTCCATGCAGTGAAGATATTTGTTACTTGTTCTCCCTTCTCCATAGAAGTGTAGGCTTCCTTTTGCTAACTAACATGTTTCATATAGCTCACTTACATTCTGGGCATTAGCATCTAATATTCTTACAGGTTTATATGGCTACTTTATCTTTAAATGTGATTACTTGTCTATTTTCTGTTTAAATGCATCAGAGAACATCCTCCGAGCCTATATTAGTTTCTTAGGAGCTCCTCCATTGGTTACAGCTCACTGTATTGCCAAAAATTAAACTTGAAAATATTTCATTCCTTAGCACCTCTATAAATGGATTCTACCAGTCATTTTCTTATTCTCTCTGCACCACTCACTTTTACACAGTAGATATTTGCATCTTGTTAATGCTTGCCATTGCTTTCTTAGGCCAAAGAGTGTAATGGAGTGGTTAAGAGTCAGACAGACGTGGGTTTTAATTCCTGCTCTCCCTTACTATCTGCGTAATCTTGAGAGCATTATTTTACCTCTTTGAACTTCAATTAATCGTATGTGATAGTCGGAGATGATAAGGGGATTAAATGACAGTGGTATTAAATGAGAGAATATAAGTACATAGTAGGCACTCATTAAATGGTACTTCTTAACAGTATTCATCTCTTATCTTTTTAATTAACAACTGCAATAGTCTCCTCTATTCTGTGCTTCAATTCTGCCTAAAACATACAAAACACCCTGTCAGGTGATTTTGTAATGTCATGTTTTCTTTGTGAGTTATTGCATATGTTTTTGCCGGGTTTTGTTTTTGTTTTTGAGACAGAGTCTTGCTGTTTCGCCAGGCTGGAGTGCAGTGGCGCGATCTTGGCACACCATAACCTCCAACTCCCTAGTTCAAGCCATTCTCCTCCCTCAGCCTTCAGAGTAGCTAGGATTACAGGCACATGTCATCACACCCAGCTAATTTTTGTATTTTTAGTAGAGACAGACGGGGTTTCACCATGTTGGCCAAGATGGTCTCGATCTCCTGACCTCGTGATCCACCTGCCTCAGCCTCCCAAAGTACTGGGATTACAGGCATGAGCCACTACACCCAGCCTTGCCTGGTTTTATCAACAATTTTAGCAAGGTCTACTAGTGTCAGATTCATCCACTCTTTCTCTTCTTTTGTAATCTTTCTAGCCCCTAGCTCAGGCCCAAGCTAAAATGCCTAGAGGTGCATTCTAGATCATGTAAACTGCTCCCACATTCAACAATTGAGTGTCAGAGCCAAGACTGACTGTTGCCCTAAATTCTCTCTGCGGACAGCTCTAAGACACCTTCCTAAAGGGAAGCTAATGTAGAGGAATGTTGCTTGTCTGGAATGATTGCAGTGCTTGCAGGTGTATAATTAGTCACTAGTCAGTGTATAAATACACTGTAAATTGCTTTATTTGTTAATGTGAAAAGCTCTGCAGAGATACAAGGTATTATAGGAACCAAGGCTGAACATGGGAGATAAGGTATTGTGGGAGAAGAACAAGTGAGTGAGGCATCAGTGTGTGTCATGTATCCCTCTGCTGGGACGAAGCTTATAGGTTCTCCCCCTCTCATTTTCTAAGAACGCCGACTCCCCTGGGTGAATAATTTAAAGGACAAATTACCGCTCTTCTGGGTACCAAAGCCAGCCATAAGCTGAAATTAAATTAATTCATAAAGCCCTACAAGAAACTGAGGGAAGAGTCAGAAATAAAAAAAACCAAGGGAATCCAGAGCTAAGGATGAAATATTAGAGTCAGTGCGATGTCCTTGCCTTCCTGTGCTGATGAAGTAAAAAACTGAAAACCACCCTGGTACAGACTTAAAGGACCACCATCAAATATCCATTGTTAAATACTTGGCAGTGGCTATTGCAATGATTTCAATTCCGGTGGGGTATTGGAGGGAGGTAGGAGAGAGAACACTAGATCAACTTCAAGTCCTTGTACTTAAGCTAACTAGCTAGGTGACCTTGAGCCAGCTACTACCCAATCTGGGCCTTTGTTTCCTTCATCTCTGGATTGAAATAAATGTAATCAGAGTTTGGGTTTCCATTTTCTTCCCCATATCAGCTCAGCGATCATAGTGAGCTAATAAAAACACATATACAATTTGCCAATTAAAATACTGAAAGCTTATTATCTTTTCTCAGAGCACAAGCCCTGTTACCACAATAAGCTTTCCTATACTTCTTAGTAAGGGACCAGGAGATAGAAGGGCAACTGTGGAAGTGGAAGACCTTAAAGTTTTGTTGAAACACTGTGTCCTCAGTTTCCTCCAGAGGGAAATGAGTATTTATCTAGTGGATTAGAGGGGCGGGACTACCCTGTGTCCGGGAGGTAAGCAGTACTTTAAATGCCCAAGATTGGCTTCTGAGAAAGAAACTTGGCATGCTTGTACTGCCAATCTAATAATCTAGTCACTTTACGTCAATGGAATGAGAGAGAATTGTGAAATCATTTCTTTATTTAATCTACAAAAAGCAAGGACTTTGGTAATCAGTTTAGCAGCTGGTGTGCTGCCAATGTGGAATGTAGGTTGGAAACCAAGTAAAAGTCAAAAACAAAGTAGATGTTGTTTTCTAGGGTGCCATATCACTGAAGCATGTTCTAGGTCTGGCATATTAAGCTTAACTCTATCAACATCACAGCTAAGTCTGATTAGCATTTACTACCATGACAGTATCACAAGAACAGAAAAACAAAATCCTAAAATTCAGTGGTTCTTTCTCTTGCTAGAAAGCTATGCTTGACTTCTTGGCGTACATGGGTAAAGGCTACAATACAGGAAACCTCTAGAAGTACTCCCCTACCTGGTAGTCCCCAGATCTTTAGATTTCATTGGCCACTAAAATCTCAAAGGAAGAGAGAAAGAGAACACGAGAGACTAGGACAAATTTGATGCCATACTTAATGAAAACATCTGGCTCATGCGTGTACTCCTAGCACTTTGGGAGGCCAAGGCAGGTGGATCACTTGAGGTCAGAGTTCAAGACATCCTGGCCAACATGGTGAAATCCGTCTTTACTAAAATTATAAAAATTAGCCAGGCGTGGTGGCAGGTGCCTATAATCCCAGCTACTCGGGAGGCTGAGGCAAGATAATTGCTTGAGCCCAAGAGGCGGAGGTTGCACTGAGCTGAGATCACTCCATTGTCCTCTAGCCTTGGCAACAGAGAGACACCGTCTAAAAAAATAATAAGAAAACAACTATTATCCATTACTACCCTCATTATTAAAGGATGTTTTTAACACAAAAATGAGGAAGGACACTGTCTCCGAATAAAGGAAAGCCCTTTAAATTGCTTTGACTTTGTTATGAGACATACCAACCACATTGCCGTTTAGTTTTCTTAGTAGTCATAGATCAGTGAAAACTTCATCCTCAAGCAGAATAGTTCATCTGTGTGAATTTGGAAAGCCCTGCTCTTTGGAAGATCCTCTTAAAACGAGAAAGCCTCCAAAAATTCCAGTCTTAAATCCCCTCAGGGCCCAACTTCAAACCCCATTTTTACTTTGAAGGTTTTTCTGATTACCTAATGACCACAATGATCTACTTTCTGAATTCCTGCAGCACCTGTAATTTTAATATGTAATCTAGCATTTTTATTTTGTGAGAAAGGTTTTTGGAATGTAGAATGTTTTGGAGATAACAGTTTAATTTTTATTTTTATTTTTTAGATGGAGTCTCACTCTGTCGCCCAGGCTGGAGTGCAGTGCATAATCTCGGCTCATTGCAACCTCCGCCTCCTGGGTTCAGCAATTTTCTGCCTCAGCCGCCTGAGTAGCTGGGATTACAGGCACCCGCCACCACGCCCAGCTAATTTTTATTATTTTAGTAGAGACAAGTTTCTCCATCTTGGCCAGGCTGGTCTTGAACTCCTGGCCTCGTGATTCACTCACCTCGGCCTCCCAAAGTGCTGGGAATACAGGTGTAAGCCACTGTGCCCAGCCAACAGTTTAATTTTTAAGTAAACATTTAGAAGCTTTATTACCAACTGATAGAACCACAAATTAGACCTTTCTAAAAAAAATTCTAAGAAAAAAAATATAAAACTCTAGAACAGAGATGAAGCTTCCATTATTCAAATGCATCTGAAGGTGGCTGAAGTCTTTTATGGTCAGCAGTATAGAGTCCAATATATTTTGACTGGTAGGCTAGACTTCCATTAAGAAAGGCTCATTAGCCTTTGGGTTTTAATGTTTTCTCTTCTCTTCACCAGGATAAGTAAGCATCAGAACAACTCTTCTCCTACTTCCTGTTTCAAATGATCCCATATTCTCATATAGCTAGAATAACAGTATCTTATGTGATAGAAATTGATCTTAGAGATCATCTAGTTTATATCCTTGTTTAACAGATGGAATATCTATAGCCGAGGTATAGTGAAGTGACTTGCCTCAAATCCCAAATTGATCAGAATTAGAGTTGGATTTTCTACCACGATCTCTGAGCTTGCAAGTATTTTAAGTATTCTAGTCTTATACCCTGATATCTTTAGATATACAGTACATTTCACATCATGGTTCCTAAACAAGATTAAAAAGACAAGTTTTCCCCATCCCCTAGGCTCTCTTTCACTCTTGGCTATTTCTTCTTTCCTTCCTCGGCACCTGTTACCCCTGATCTCTCCTCTCCCCACCCCACCCTACTTCTAAACCCATTAAAATCTAGGTTCTTAGGAAGGGCTACACAGTGTAAATTCCTCATAGTTGTTCATGGAGTGATTGGTGTGTGCCAGACATTTTTCTGGGTTGGCTGAATGTGGGACTCCTTGAGCACTTGCAGTTTTACAAGGTAGGAAGAAATAAGCCAACAAATTGAATCCTCATTCAAGGCACAAGGGAGACTTCTTATTTCTTTGAAATTACCACGTATCAGCAATGATTTTACTTCTAAAATCAGCCAAATTCTTCAGAGTTGGAAGCCTGCCCTCCTTTTGTCCCTCCACTGCAATTACCACAAGTCTTAGATATTTAGAAATATTTACAAATCTATATTGACAACATAACAGACCCTTTTTCATTTTCCTGTTTGGGAACTGGTCTTTTCCACATTCACAAAAACCAAAGCCTTAACACTTAAATGGAGGTTTGACATATTTTAAACATTTTTAGATGTTATTCTCAGAACCAGGTAGACCCAGTCCTAGAAATGAGGGCTACCTTCTCTGGAACAAATTTACTACATGACCTTCCCCAATTCTCTAAATTTGCCTGGCCACAAGTTTTCACATTTGTGAAACAAAAAAATTGTTCTTAATAGAGACTGAGGTATTGGAGGGTTGGGACCACACCTTTTAATCTTCCGTATGTTACCACATAGAGCCTCGTCTCAGGCTCTGCCCACACAGATGCTCAGGAAATGCTTGCTAACTGAAGATTTTTATGATCACTGATAGAAAGACAGAATAAATGCAAAACACAATTTTTCCCTTGCCCTGAGTTACCCAGGAGTGTCATTCTCATTCAGAGATGACCACATTTCAGAAAGTGGGTCTCATAAAACATACAATTTAATGAAGCCATCTGGGAAGATGATTGTCATATAAATGCAAGATATTGATATTATCTGGCTACTTGGGGAAATACCATGTAAATGAAGGTGCAACCCAACTCCATAATTCAAATCTAGTATTGATGTATAAGGTCTTTGGATAATGGACTTTGCAGATTGATATTTCTCACACATCTGAAGCTACTTGTCTCCCCTCCTTTTCAATTTTACTATATTTGCGGTAAGATTTTATTTTACTTTTTGGAAACATCTTTTTTTTTTTTAACAGGAATCTATCAGTGTCAACTGGGAGTCTTGAAACAGATTTTACATCTGTATTGGTGTTTTTAAGCTTCTCTTCTTTTGAAGCAACGAATGATGCAAATAACAGACATTTCTTTGCTGCTCCAGTAATTATACAAGATGTTGTTCAGTTATTCAGCTTCCCAATTGATTTAGCTGCTTTCTTTTCTTTTATATTCTAGCAAGAAGGAATGCTCTACTTCTGATATTATCCTGAAGTCTATTCTAAGTGAAGCCACCCAGTGATCTGTTCTCTCATCTTAACAAATGTTACCTCCTTTCTCTGAGCGACAATTGCTAAAACAATACCAAATTCAGGCATGCCAGCAGTCACACAATGATAACATCCAGCAGGCTTTGGCACTCTGTATCTTTTATGTAGTCTGAGAAAGGGATGGAGAATTCCCTCTACAATTAGGACTCTGTCTCACTACCTCTGCTGAAGAAATTACCATTGGCATTGAGGCAACAGCTGCCCCCACTGTGTAAACCAAAGTTCTTCTGGGGTCCTCACAGTCTCTCCAGGAAAGAATGGGATCCGGTATTTGTGCTTGCCCCTCCTGACACACTGAGCCTGTTTGGCCCTGGCTGTCCCCAGCCACCCCATCACCACACGCTCACCAAATAAGACTTAAGTGCAGTCAGTCACCACACTCTTCGTAGAGGTTGTTGGAGCTCATGGACATTGTCTGAGCATATGTGTCATGGGTTTGCTCACCCCAGGAGCCACACATGGTGTTCAAACATGGTGTTCCTTTAGAGAATATGCATGGCAGGGGTTAGAGGTGCAGAGATGGAGGGATTGTTTCCCATGCTGTGTCTGGCTGATGACTGAGGTGGATGGAATAGATAGGGAGCTGGCAATATATTCTTGACCTTTAATTCTTTTCATATTCACTAAAGAAATTCCTTTTCCTATTGCTTATCTTCTTGCATCCCTAAATCACAGACTAGAGGTAAGTATGTCCAGAGCTGAGGGACAAGACACTTGCATGCTTTGTATCCCAAGGGGGAGTTTGCATGCTGAGAAGCAGGATAAGAAGAAACTCCTAGCCCTCTTTCTCCTTGGTCTCATACAGGCACTGTCACTGCTCATCCCTGATGGGAAAGGAATATTCAGAATTTTAGTCTAATAAGGCTGAGGGGAGGAGAATCTTAGAAATAATGTTAGCAAATGTATTCAGTGAGTGCTGTAGGCCAGATACAGTGCTAGGTACAGAGCAGTGACATCACCAAGATGGCTGAGTAGGAGATGTTAGCCTTCCTCCCCCCTCACACACAAAACAAATGCAGGTGACCATTGAACAATGCAGGGTTAAGGGCACCAGCCCCCCATATAGTCAAAAATCCATGCATGACTTTTGATTCTCTCAAAACTTTACTATTGTAATAGCTTACTGTTGACCAGAAGCCTTACAAATAACATAAACAGTTGTTTAGCACATATTTTATATGTTATCTGTATTATATATTTTATTCTTACAATAAAGTAAACTAGAGAAAAAAATGATACTAATTGCAAAGAAGAGAAAATATATTTACTATTCATTAAGCGGAAGTAGATCATTATAAAGGACTTCATCCTTATCATCTTACGTTGGTGAGGCTGAGGATGAGGAGGAAGAAAAGGGATTGCTCTTACTGCGTTAATAGTGGCAGAGGCAGAGGAAAATTTGCATATAAGTGGAGCAGGATAGTTTGAACTTTTGTTGAAGGGTCAGCTGTATAGAGGGCTCAAGGACTTATTTAAAAATCTGCAGCAATGCAGTGGAGTAAAAAATGGTGAATATCTACACAGTAAGGTACTACACATGGGGTATGGTAAGGAAGAAGACCCAGTTTGTGCCTTCAGAGAGTTCTCAACCTGGTAGGAGGCTCATAGCAGATTATATATATATACATCTGTTAATATTTCAACATTAATTTTAAGAGTCTCCAAAGTTATTTTTTTCATGTTGAAAAATAAGACACTAAAATTGCAAAGGTAGTGACAAAAATAGTCACTCCTAGGGATTGGAACTCTAACATAGAAATAGCAAGTAGAGAGAGAATTCCATCCAAATAGCTAACTATATCATATCAGTGACTAAGATGTGGAGAAAAACAGCAGATTTGTGGCAAATAAAAAACATATACGCCAGGGAAATCCTTTCAGTTTCTCATAAAACATTACATAATTATGGGAGCCAAAAATTTTTTATTTATTTTTATTTTTTGAAATGGAGTCTTGCTCTGTCACCCAGGCTGTTGTGCAATGGCACAATCTTGGCTCACTGCAATCTCCACCTCCCGGGTTCAAGAGATTCTCCTGCCTCGGCCTCCTGAGTAGCTGGGATTACAAGTGCCCAACACCACACCCAGCTAATTTTTGTGTTTTTAGTAGAGACAGGGTTTCGCCATGTTGGCCAGGCTAGTCATGAATTCCTGATCTTAAGTAATCTGCCCACCTCAGCCTCCCAAAGTGCTGGGATTACAAGCATGCGCCACCGCACCCGGCCCAAACGTTTATTTTTTAAAGGTATCTTTGTATAGAGAGATTAGTCATTCCAATAACCACTTCTTTTTAGCTGACTTCTATTCAGAGCTAGGTTGCCACAGTAGAAAGACAAAGAAATGTAAGACAGTCTTTTCCTTGAGTCATAATATTAGTGAGAACATGAAGTTTTGAATGCGGAAAAATTAAAGGTATATTGATTCACACTGTAAAATACTTTTAAAACCTTTTGCTTGATACCTAAAGATTCTATTGAGGAAAAAGATACACAGCCATAACCAAGAAGTTAAAAATTGGATTAGGGGCTTTTTGTAGTTAATTGGGGTACAGAGGGATACGCATAGTGACAAAAGACATAGCTGATGAAGTGCTATTCTTACAAACATAAAGCAAAATCCTTTATAACCATTTTTCCCCGAAGCAATTTTCTGTAAGCATCAAAAGTATAGATGACATTTAGAATGATACAGGGCTTCATAATTCATCATTAAAATGTTAGGGAAATGTTAAGCCAAAAATGGAGTTGTTTCAAAAAAAAATAAAGGAATCAGAATTTCTTTTTTAAATTTTCTCTTCATAGCAAAACATTCAGACTGTATGGCAAAGAATAGAGAGAAGAACAAGTCACTCATAATTCTGCAACACAGAGATAATCATTAGCATTTAGGTGTATGCTCTTCCAAACATTTTTCTGTGTATGTATACACAAATATTAAAATACAATTTTTGAATATACAGATGGAATCACACCAGGCATACTGCTATTTAATGCATATTTTTACTTAATAATAAAGCATTTTGCATAGCAACAATGCAGATTTAGGGCTGGGTGCAGTGGCTCACACTTGTAATCCCAGCACTTTGGGAAGCCAAGGTGGGAGGGTCACATGAGGTCAGGAGTTCGAGACCATCCTGGGCAAAATAGCAAAATCCCACTTCTACAGAGAATTTAAAAATTACCTGGGCATGGTAGTGTGCACCTGTGATCACAGCTACATGGATGCTGAGGAGTGAGGATCACTTAAGCCCTAGCATTTGAGGCCACAGTGAGCTATGATTACGCCCCTTCACTCCAGCTTGGGTGACAGAGTAAGACCCTGTTTCTGAAATTATAATAATGATAATAATACAGATTTAAATTGGTCTGAGCTGAAGAGTGTTCTCGAAACTTTATGTCTGCCTAAAACCTGAGAATGCAATCACTTCATAGATGAATAATGAATACTGATGACCTACAAGTTTTTTTATCATGTGCTTCATTAGTAAAAACACATACCATGCACCTTGAATTTGTATATTTATTTATAAATTACAAGCATGTACTATTTTGCAATATGCACATTATAAAACAATCTCAAAAATGGAAGTTGCAAACAGATAAAATTTTTAAAGTGTTGGCATTTTTCCCCCACTCTAGTGGATCTTCTTGAATACCCCCTACCCCAGGGTTCACATAAAACACTTTAAATATCCCTGATGATACAGTGTTCTCAGTTACAAGATGTTATAGGAATGTAGTGGGTTCAAAAATGTTCTGATCACCCGAATGTGCATGGAACCAACCAGCAAAATATTTTCGGAGGACGCAAGGATCTGTTTGGCACAGATTGCTTGTTGTTTCCCACTTGCTCATTCTTCAAGAGTCTGTTCTACAATTATCCCTGCATGAAACTTCTCGCGGCATTTCAGATAGAACTGACAACTGCCTCTTTTGGATTGTCCTATACCTATGCAGATATCTACATAACATTTGTAACACTTGATTACATTTATTGGTTTCTGCGTCTCTCTCTCTCCATCTGGATTATCAGCTTCTTTAAAGCAGGGATCATGTCATATCCTTCATTAATTTGCCAGTGCTTGTTACCTGGTAGGTCCTTAATAAATACTAGGCAAATGAGTCAACAGAACTAGAGAACAATGCAGTGCATAAAAATTAGGATATCCCGAAAGCATACAGAAGAAAAAGAAAATGCTGTGAGACATTACCTAGAGCCTCTTCAGCCTCTGATTATGCTTAATTAGATTATAATGTCTGACTTGTTTGCAGCAAATTTTACAGAATCTCCCAGTGAATTCTCCAGATGCTTCAGTGAAATTCATGGTTGCTTCGCTCATCTGCACAGCTCCTTCTCTGCTCTACAGAGGAGGGGAGTTAGCCCTGGATTGGGATATTTATGTACTTGCTAATCATACATTTGTTTGCCCTCTAAGCTTAGTCCTGCCTGCCAAGAATAGCTCAAGATGACAATCATTTTCATGTTTTCAGTCAAACAAAGGCTCCAGACAGACATGAAAAAACAAAGCCAGAAGTTTAACATCAACAAGAAGGAAAAAAGAAAAACATAAGTTTAAATACTCTGCTCCCATGTTTTGCTATCCTATGTCAGCATTTTAGTACTCCTGTTCACCCACAATTGCTTGGCACATTGGGGTTGAGAAGGAGTGGGTAGACTTTTTAAGTAGCTACAATAAATAAGAAGGCTCAATTTTACCCTTTCTTTGCTTGTATCCCTCAAGAGCCACTGGAGTTTTCAAATCTCTCTCATTCCCTCACCTCTGTGTGTGCCCCTGTACATGTGTGCCTTTCATGTTAACTTGAAGCCACAACTAGTAAATGTTACCAGTATTTATTTCCACATCTGCTTCCTTAAATTGTTGTTTTCCAAAATAAATTCTATGACATGTTAATAGATGCTCTATAGAAAAGGGTTCTGTGGTCAAATGTTGGGAAAAGTTTAGTTGTACAAGTTAAACAGATGTTTTTGCAAAAGGATTTCTCATACCCTTTAATTTACCAGTGTATCCTGTCAATCTTCAAGAGGAAGCATGGGTTGCACCAAAGAACCCTCTTTCCCAGAATCATCTGGGCAAACTTATTCTTTTAACATACTTTAAGAAATGCTGCCGATTCGACTTAAGGGTTTGGCTTAAACTGGAAGCTCTTGTCACCAGAGACACAGACATTCAGAATTACCTCAGTCACTTGGATTGGTGAAAACGCTCCCAAATACTCATAAAACTCTAAAGTCATCCCTCCTGTGGGCTGGCATCTCTATATTCTGGAGCCTGAAATGCCAGTGTTGCAGAAAGAGATCGGCTAGAGGAACAGCCAGGTGGAAAGGCAAAAGGACCTAACCAAGGCACTGTGGTTTTAGGAAAATACAGCTCAGGACCTGACTTACACGTATAATCTCTGGGCAGTTGTCTTGACAGAAGTGGAAATCCCCTTCCATCTTGTGTGGCTTTCATGGAGAGGCCCACTTTTTCCATTTTTTGCTTCCACTAACCACCACCTGAAGCCTTCCTAGACACACAGTTTTGTTTACATCGTGTTCCCAACAATGTTTCCTCTATACCATGTGACCATCATGGAGTGTACATACACAAACCTAGATGGTACAGCCTCCTACACACCCAGGCTGTATGGGATAGCCTATTGCTCTTGGGCTGTAAACCTGTATAGCATGTTACTGTACTGAATACTGTAAGCAATCATAGCACAATGGTAACTTTGTGTACCTAAGCATATCTAAACATAGAAAAGAATTCAGTATTAAAGATTAAAAAATGGCACACCTGTGTAGGGCACTTACCATGAATGGAACTTGCAGGACTGGAAGTTGCTCTGGTGAGTAAGAGTGAATGGTGAGTAAATGAGAAGGCCTGGGACATTACTGTACATACTGAAGACTTCATAAACACTGTACACTGAAGCTTCATTAAGTTTATTTAATTCTCCAATAGTATGTTAACTTTAGTTTACTGTAACTTTTTAACTTTCTGAACTCCTTTTTAAACTTTTTGACTCTTTTGTAATAACACTTAGCTTAAAATACATAGTATAGATGTACAAAATGTTCATATCCGTATTCTATAAGCTTTTTTCTATTCTTAGAATTTTTTTAACTTTTTAAATTTGTTTGTTAAGATCTAAGACACAAACACACATTAACCTAGGCTTACACAAGGTCGGGGTCTTCAATATCACTGTCTTCCACTCCCACATCTTGCCCCACTAGAGGATCTTTAGGGACAATAACATGCATGGAGCTGTTATCTCCTAGGATGACAATGCCTTCTGCTGGAATAACCTGAGGCTGTTTTACAGTTAACTTTTTAAAATATAAGTTGAAGAGTATACTCTAAAATGACAACAAACTACAGTAAAGTAGTAACATGGTCATTATCATTATGAAGTATTATGTACTGAACATAATTCTATGTTCTTGTATGTGCTATACTTGTATACAACTGGAAGTGCAGTAGGTTTGTTTATGCCAGCCTCAACATAAACATGTGAGTAATGCATTGTGCCACAACATTAAGCTGCCTATGACACCACTAAGCCATAGGAATTTTTCAGCCCCATTATATTATGGGGCCACCATTGTATGTACGTCCCATTGTTGACCAAAATGTTATGCGACACATGACTGTATTTCTCCATGGTAGCTGTAAAAATACTATCTTTTTTTACACAAATTACATAACCGTAGTACTCTTTCCATAAACTATACAGTACAGTGATTCCAACTGCCCCAAAGCATTTACAACCCCCTTCCCGCCACACACATTACTGAAGCTCTCCATGTATCCTAGCAGACAGAATGTGGACTGGCAAAAATTGATCAATACGGTTTTCGGATGGCCATCATGCCAATCTTCCTAATGGCCACTTGGAATCCCAGTCCAGCTCCGTGCATCTGGGAGATACGAGTAGCCTGGCTGAGACCTATCATCCCAGGCAGGACTGCTCTGCAACCACCTGTCGTCCTAATGCTGAAGGATGCTTACACAAATAAACCTCCAATGGATGAGACTGGAGGGGACAAGAAGCCCTTTGCAAAGCCATATTATCTATTCTAAAGACCTCTCCCATGAACATTTGTCAGGACAAATGAAAATTCTAAGCTAAAAGTGATGAAAGAAGTCTCTTTTCAAAAAGTCAACCAGGAAATCCCCTTCTTTATTAGCAGCTTTTATATGCTCAGGTAAGGTTAAATACACCACTGAAAACGTGCATTTAATTTATTCAGTGCCGATGAGTGGGGCTGAAAGTTGTATGTGTGGTTGACACATGCATAGGTGCATTTTCATGGCTCTGAGCAGTCGTATGTGCTGGGCTGGATTTTTAGTTGGTGTAAAGCTACCAACAATTTATTATGTCCACAAATAAAATTGCCCTCAAAAAAGGAAAGACAGGATTCTCACAGCTCTCCTGCAGCAGGTCACCAGCTCCAGCACTTCCATCAGGGTGACTCATCTTTGTTGCTGAATAAATGGGAGCATTGGCTTGGGGTTAGATGTGATGTGATCCTATCCTGGTCTGGCCCCTGTTTGTGGCCCAAGCAAAAATATTATGATTTTATTTTCTATTGTGAAATTGCTGAAATAGTTTACATGTAGATCTTTAGAAAGCAGCCTTTTATAGTACTAACAATTTTCTGTAGTTACAATTTTCATAGTGTCTACCGGTTGAGATATGATAGGACTTATTCATGGAATTTACACTCTGGTGGTTTGATAAATATATAACAGGTTGAAAAGGAGTTTCATGGAAAAGTAAACATTATTCATCAGGGCTTTAGTTTCTCTTATGTTTGCTTTCAGCTGAGAATATTATAAGTTGTTTGTTTGATTTTTATTTATTTTTCATTTATTTGGCTTCCTTTCTAGATCCTTTACCTAATCGAATCCAAATAAGAACAGTACTTAACAACTCTAAATATGGCATAGGGGGAAATGTGTATATCCTTTTCTTTATATTACCTTTTGTTCACATCTTGAGGGCTATGGAAAGCAAAATGTGATGAGGTGCTATTTTATAGCATGGTTAATGCTTATCAGTGATTTTTTCCCTCTGACCTTCTGCCTCAGACAATTAATTTTCTTGAACTGCTCACACACTGGCAGAACATGGAGGGGGGATAATGTTAGTACTAGTGAATATAATCTTGGAAGAAAAGCTGTGCAATTATTCAAAGACCTAATCTTATCTCTTGTTTCATTTTTATATCACAGGTCTACATTTAAAAGTATTAGGTATCCTGTTCTGCTGTCCCACACCTTCAAACCTCAGTAAATAAATGCTGCTAAGTGCCACCAGGAGTGAAAGAGCTTGTAATGAGAAGTGTGAGGAGATATGTGCTCCATTCATCATTCTGTTCAGGCCAATATTGAGGCTCTTGTTATCAGCAGGATTCGTGGCGATGTCATCATGGCTGGCATAAATCTTCTGTCAGTGTGGGTCGGACTGATGCCCTATTAAAACTCTGCCTTCACCTAATCACAGAATGACCTTTTGATGTCTTTAATTAACCTCTGACCTGAACCATGCCAATGTCTTGTTGGTAGGTAAATCTATGGCATGGCATTTGCTTATGACACTACATTTGTCTTGCTTTAATCATCATACCTTTCAGATTATGGCTTGAATAAAATACAGTTGGGATCCCTGTTAATAGTTGGATTAATTTTTAAAAGGTTAGAACATAATATTTTCCTCTGAGCTCCCAGTGATATCTTTGCAGACATTTTTCCCTAGGGAGTTAGGGTTCTCCATTAAAGTAAATTCAGGTGAGCCTTCAGTTTCACCAATAACAAAATCTTTTCTATCCAAGTTATTTTTTTTTTTATGACCTGGGAGCTGCAAGCATTCTAGGTCCTATGGATGACCAGAGGACAAAAGTTTTAAAACATAATGTAGCCTCACTTGTCCAAGACAATCAAATGCAGCAGTTGCATGGAAATTAAAGAAATAGAAATAGAGGGAGAGGGGAAGGGAGACAGAAACAGAAGCTTTTTATCTCATTTGGGGAATGTGCTTTTCTACTCTGGAATATGTGTGCCTCAGGTTCTGAGACTTTTTTGGATAATAAAATATCATTTACATCTCATTCTTTCACTAAGAGGACGTTTATTTGTGAACTCCTATTTGAATTAGTAAATACTACAAATGTAAAATATTTATAATGAAATATACTTTTCCTATAAAAAATGTAATTATAAATTGATTGAAATGGCTACTAATTCACATAAATTGAGTAGGTTGTTCAAAATAGCAGGTCGTGATTGGCCTATAAATCATAACGTTATATGAATAAAATAAAAGTTTTGAGCTACCTAAGATTTATCCAGTTTTATACTCAATCAGAAGCCTCATGAAGGGCTTGGACTAGCTAATCTCTCAGGTCTTTTTCAGTTGTAAAAGTCTATGATTCAGTGTCTCAATATTACAAATGCTGGGTTTATTGAATCTGAATTCAGAAAGTTTTCCTGCCTTTAAAATATAATTCAAAAGTTATACTGTAAAGACTTTAAGAGCTGGGAAGTTTTCAAGCATCCCACCTGACTTTGCCCTGTTCCCTGTGTCTTCCTCCTACTGAGCCTTTGTTGACTCACCCATAAAATGAGGATACTAATACCTACACCACTAGAATTGCTGTGAAGATTAGAGAAGACATATATACCACACCTTAAACAGTGTCTGGAATGTAGTAATGCCCAGTCCATTGAGGATGCTGGTGCATTATTAGTACCTGCTGCACTTGCCAACAGATGTTACCTTTTAGGCCTAACTTAATCTCTTTCCTTCTAAAATTATACAGTGTTATGGTTAATAACTTTGGAGTCACTCCTGGGTTCAAATAACTGCTGTATCACACCAATTTATGGCCTGTATGATCATGAGCAATTTAGTTAAGATTCCAGTGTCACAATTTCTCATCTACAAAATGGGAAAATAATTGTGCCTACTTAATAGACCTATTAAATACGATAATGCATGAAAAATACTATCTCTGATTTTGCTCAATAGCTTATTCCCATTGCCTAGTATAGTATCTGGCACAGGGCAAGCACTCAACAAATATTAATGAAGATTTAACTGTTTTATATAATTATTTTATTATTTAATTGCATATTAGTATTACATAACTATTATCATCAATAAACTTGTACTGTTTATATTTCACACCTTTCTTGGTATAGAAGTGGTAGTCACATATTTACACAAAAGTAGATTTTAACATTGAATATACGTGGACACAAAGAGTGAAACTACAATAGACACGATTTTACTTGAGGGTGGAGAGTGGGAAGAGGGTAAGGATTGAAAAATAACCTGTAAGGTACTATGCTCACTACCTGGGTGATGAACTCATTTGTAGACCAAACCCCAGTGGCATGTAATTCACTCATGTAATAAACCTGCACCATGTAGACCCCAAATCTAAAATAAAAGTTGGAAGGAAAAAAAGTGGGTTTTATTAGGTCCTAGTCTGAAGTAGGAAAGTAACGTTTACTAATGATATCATCTCTTCTGTTTAATTATTCATTTATTTAGGAAGCCTTGTCTGAGCCAGGCTCGGGGGATATGCCGGGCTCTGGGGATACTACAAAAGCTAAAAGATACACAATCCCAGCTGTCATGGAGCAAAGAGTTTATGAGAGAGAGACTGATGCTAATCAAAGAAGGACACTAACCAATGAACAACTGTATAGCTTTGCCAAGGACCATGAAGGAGACAGACACAGCTCTATGAGGGGGCTTTGATGTAGGGAGGTAAGTTGAAGTCTGAAGCAAAGGATGGAATGGCCTGACCACATGGGGGCTTGTATGCCATGTTTTGAAATTTAATAGGGAGTAGGGGATAGTATCATAATGAAGTTTGTGTTTCCAAAAGCTTACTTTGATTACAATGTGGAAGGTGAATCGAACAAGACAAGGAGATATAGGGAGATGTTAATGTCAATGATTTTGTACTTAATCCCAAGGAGGTAGTCTCCATGGTAATTCTGTCTTTGAATCTCAGCAGAAAGTTAGGTTGATGCCTTGTTCATAGGCACCAAAAAGGTAAAGGGGAAGAGACCACTCCCCATGCCCAAATACACAAACTTTTCTTTTCACAATTAGTATCAATATTGAGGACAAGAGATACCACATAGGTCTCCGAATTTGTTATTCTTCTCTGCCATTTTTGCTGTGTCCACAAGAGAACAAAGCTGTCCATATTTCATGTTTTATATTATGGGCGGTCACATGCCCTCTAATTGGAGGATTGCATGCCAAACCAATGGCCTAGCCTCATAAAACTTCACTGACTATTATAATGATGGGGCCAGACGATGATGTAGAGTCATGAAACGTATCTCTAAACCTTAGTTCCAAAAAGGACAGAAAAAAATTAACCATTTCTAGCTAGAGAGCTCTCATGGCAACCAACCTTTTAAAGGAATAAAGCAATGAGTTTATTCATATTTCATCCTGCAAATATTTATTCAACTCATTATGTGCCAGCCACCTCCTGAATATTAAATGGTGAACTAAGCCCAGTCTTGAGAGGGACATCTGCCATATCATGTGATTTAAGGGGGAGGGCTACCATATATGAACTTGCTGTATACCTTATATAGATTATCTGATTTATTCATCAAGACAACTCCACAAAATAAAAATTATGACCTCTACTTTAGGAAAGTTAGGATTTGAACCTAGATCTATTGACCACAAAGCCCTTTCCCTTCCATTATACCATGTTTTTACCAGAAAGGAGTCCCTTTTCAGAGATAACTCCCCAAGGAGGCCAGAAACTCTGCCATTAGTGAGTTTCCTTTGTGCCAAGATTCATCCTGTCTCCAGCATGCTCTTTTTAAAACCACAGCAGGATTTCTCAACCTCAGCACTACTGGCATTCAGAATTGGATAATTTTTTGTTGTGGGCACTGTCCTGTACCTTACAGGATTTTTAGCAACAACACTGACCTTTACCCACTAGATGTCAGTAGCACCCCAGTTGTGATGACTAAAAATGTCTCTGGACATTGCCAAATCTCCCTGGGGAGGACAAAGCAGAGGAAGAGAAGGTTGTGTGAACAGCCAAGAAAGCAGAGTTACAAGAAAGAAATGGTTGGCAAAGACAGCTGTTGCCGAGAAATTGTGTAAGATATGGGCAGAAACAAAATGATATTTGAGTTTGCTGATGAAGAGATCCTTGGTGACCTCAAGGAGGGCAGTATCAGAGGGCTGGTACGGTCAGGAGCCTGAGGGTGGGGAATATGTGGAAAGCATGGGAG
This sequence comes from Cacajao melanocephalus, assembly GCA_963573385.1. Classification (NCBI taxonomy): domain Eukaryota; kingdom Metazoa; phylum Chordata; class Mammalia; order Primates; family Pitheciidae; genus Cacajao; species Cacajao melanocephalus. The sequence goes on from CAUYLG010038532.1 coordinate 125,661, forward strand.
TAGGGTCAGTGAGGAGTGATTCTCCTTTCAATAAGCTTGAGAATACTGCAGAAGTGAGGCTGTGCCAGCTCTGGGCACAGGATTCATTATCATTTCTGTATCTTAGAATACTCTCTCTGGGATCCTGAGCATCTGTATAAGATGTTCAACCAGCCTGAGACCGCCATATGGTGATCGCACTTTCAAATGAACCCAACATTTCACCTGTGCCTGCCAGGCAGCAGACATGCAGCTGGAGCTGTCTTGGAGCCTCTAGACCAACCCATCCACCTGCTGAATACCAGCGAGTGACCTAATCAAAGCTACTAGAAGTGGAATTGTCAGCTGAGCCCTGCCTACATTTCCAAGCCACACAATTGTGAGATACTATAAAATGGTAAGTTTTACAGCAGTGTGCTACCCAGCAGTATGGACCTGGAACAGACTACAGCACCAGTCCTGGTTTCTCTCTCCTAGTCAATACAAAGACAGGGATGATGGGCTAAATGCCACCCAGTCCCCTCTGCTCTGAGAGTAGCCCCTAAGCGTGTGTTTTATGTCATGGTGATAGTCAGGCCCTCAGACTCTGGAGTCATACAGACCCAAGGTCAATTCTTAACCTTTCTACTTCATGGCTTTGTAAAATAGGGATTTTTACAGGTCCCATTCACAGAAATGTTGGGGAAAAAATAGAATGGGATGCATTTATGTAAAGCACTTATGCAGTGCCTGCCACAATAAATGCTTGCTAAATGTTAGCTTTCATTTAAAACATGAGTTTTTCTGTCAATGGACAGCAAATCATCACATTCCATATAAAATGAATCTGACTTCACAAAAGTTTGTGCTAACTTCATCTCTTCCCGCTAGAGGGACTAATGAGGCTTTCTGTTCTCACCTGCTTCTTCACAACCACAAGTCCATTCCTTTTGTTCTTTTCGTGGCTTCCAACCTCCTATTCTGACTATTTGACCTACAAACCTTTAAACACACACACACACACACACACACACACACACACACACACACACAGAACAAGAGAATGCCTCTAAACCACAAGTTCTCCTGTGGGAGATGTGTGTATTAAAGGATTGACTTCCGAATGCCCTTTTAGCAACCACAAGCATTTCAATTCTAGTCTGCATGACTTGTGAATCACTCCTGTTTGAAATAACCAGAAAAATTTAAAAAAAAAATTAGGTGTTGGGAGCAGAAATAAAGGCTAAAGGATAAGGCAAAGGAGGAGTAGAGATTTTGCAGTGAAGCATGGGATACTCTGAAGGAAGTTGAAAAAAGAACAAGATGCCTGATTCTTCCAGGAAGCAAAAAGCTAAGCTGTGTATTAATAGGGCCCCAGGCAGAGCTGAAGCTATAATCCTGGCTCCTCGACAGATATTTCGAATATACCAAATTAGCCATGAAAGCAGGCCAAGGCCTTTTCCAACTAACACACCTTAACTAGTCTGTGTTTCTAGACCACAGGGGATCCAGGGTCTTGGTTGTGGGAGTTAATACTTCTGAGTTCAAACATGAACAAACACTGAACATTTAGGAAGAGGAAGGACACAGAGAGAAAATGTCTCCTCCTATTCCTGTTATCTGATATCTGAAAACACAGTTTACAAACATTTCACTGATTTTCTCTGGGAAGGAATTCCGCTAAGTTGCTCATAAGTGATGGATATTACGATAAAAATAATTTGCAGCACCCATCATAACTAATTTGAGTGGGTGAAATGTCACCAGAAATTTATTTAGTATGCTCTTTATTGTTTTACGTTCAGAAACAGAAAAATATAAGATGAGTGGCAACCTCTGAGCCTTAACTCCAATTTTCAGATTGTCAGAAGTTCCTTATCTTGCATGGGCTTTTCAATAAAAGGGCTAAGGATAAATACTGGTGTATGGAAGGAATGGGCTTAAGACAATGGTAGCTGGTAGCCAGGCGTTCTGCTAGGATCTTTTTGGTGCTATGGGAACAGGAGAACTTTGTAGAAACAAATTGATTTGATGCCTCTTGAGTCTTAAGATGTGTCTTAAGGACTTAAGATGTGTCTGCCTTACTGAGAACTATTCCATGTGACCACAGGGCACGGAGCCATGGACCAACTGTGCTTCATGTCTGTAGAGGTTCCTTTGAGTATTAAAATGGCTCCCCACTCAGTCCCATTTAGACCTCATTCCCCACAGTGAGGGCTTTTCTTGGCAAGGCTGAGCATGAGTGGGGAATAGGAAGGAGAGGAGCCAGATCTCACACTCATAAACGGCTTGGAATTTAGACTCTTGGCATTTTCTCCAAATGCAGTTACATGATCACTATAATTTTGGAGTATTAAAATATTAATTTATTAAATGTAAACATTTAAAATCTACCACACATTTTCACCCCCGTTTTGGCATCTCTTCTATTTTTAATATATCTGGACCCTCAAAAACGAAAGTGGCCTGGGTTCTTTCCATCTCTGGGAAACACTGCCCAACCCAGCAATCATCCACAGCACTTTCCCCAAAATGTTTAAAGTCCTGAAACAAAAGGAGTTAGATGAGGGGTCAAAAATGGGAGTGATAAGTGAATATGCAGTAGGTCTGTGCAGGTCCAGAGGACAATACTAAAATCTATTCCATTAAGCCCCACTAGAAGGTACATCCCTTGAGAGCTGGGGCTCCATCTTTCATCTCCGTATCTCTAATTTATTGTGCAGTCCTAGAACACAGTAGGAGCTCAATGCATGTGTGTTGAATGGGTGAAAGGATGAATGAATTAACAACACTAGCCTGGACAGATGATTCTTTATGCAATATATGATACTGTCTAATTCAACTGCCTGCAAGGGAATCATTTGTCTATGGAGTAGGCAAATTTTCAATATGAAGCTGACTTCAAGCCATTGCTCAGACCAAGTGCCCAACTAAAGGAACATAAATGATTCTTAATATCTGACAAGGAAAATGTAAGTGGGAGAGGGGATCTGCAGCTGGAAAAAGCAAAGCATATTCCAAAAGAGAAATTCCTTTTGGATTGTCAATTATTTGGGATTACCTGGGCCTGGGTCACAGACCACTGGTGTGGATAATCAAGAATTGACTGCACATGTGGATGTCAAGCCTGCTTGGACTCGGGTATCCCCCAGTGGCCTGATCACAGCTTCCACTACTCCCCATCACACAGAGCCCAGGGTAGGAATTGGAGGCATAAACCCACAAGGAGACTTCAGGGCAGAAGCCTTCTAATACCCTCAAAGATTAGAGTTTCCCCCACAGCTGCAGGAATGAACTGGGGTTTGTCATGAAGATGGCAACCAGAACAAAGATTAGCACAGATAGGGATGTCATGAAAAAGAGAATCAGGAGTTGCCTGTGCCCGTTGCATTTTCCTTATTACTACAACCTTAGAATTATCTGTCTTAATACATTACATATATTAAAAGTAGGGACCACTATGAACAAAGTTGAAGAGTAGGAATTCCTGCTGTGGGCACTGCCGCCCTTGTCTTCGCCTCTCTGTCCCCAATCACTTGGCCTCCACCCTTGGCTCATGACTGGCTCAAGGTCTTCCCTGGACAGCGTTTTCTGAGGATGATCCACATTCTCAGCCTCTCGTCCAGCTTCATAACCCATTTCCTGTTCCACACTCTGTTCTGACAGAGGCCTGCCCTTAGCTCTCGAAGGTCAAATCTAGGATAATTTGATTAATTAATCTGGTCTTTCAGATTAATGTGTTAATGGGTACGCTTTCTGACAAGAGTTTTCAAGAGAGTTGCCCCATTTGTGTCGGACCCCCTAATGGAGTGACTCAGAAGGAAGCCATCACAGGGCTGAGTCAGGTGTGGTCAGCCAGAGGGAGAATATTTTGGGTTCTGTGATCTGAGGCTCTCAAGACACTGTCCGCTTCCTATGGCTGGATCTGTCTGGGAGAAGTGTATAAGGATAGGAATTTTCTGCACTGAGGGACAAAACTAGAATGTCACTTGATAGATTTCTACCCCAGTGGGTTCCCGGGGGCATTTTATGGATTATTCTAGTTTCCTGAGAGTATGTAAGCAAACACAAAGGGAGTCAATTTGAGAAAATATAAATACAGACAAAGGAATCCACCAGAAATGGGAGATTCTGTGGCCCATTCTAGTGAGGGAGGGCAGAGGATGTACAAGAACTGAAATTCTGCTCCAGATTGAGCTTTCTAAAGGAGTCCTTAGCCTCACCAGAAAGAGGGGGATAATTTATAGGTTAACATTTCCTTTTAATGTGGATAGCATTTTCCTCATTTATAGTTAATTAGGTTAAGCATGCATGGGGAGCAAGGGAAAAAGGCTTTTAGTGATGCTCTAAATGATTAGTAATTTGAATAAAGTAAAGAACCTCTAAAAGATGGAGCACTGGAACACGTTGAACAGGTTTCTCTTCTAAGTGCTAGAATCAGCTCACTCTAATTTTGAAGACACTGTGGCAATTAAAGCACTAAAGATAAAAAGACACAGAATGTGCTAAATATTTTGAACAGGTTTTAAGCCATATGTATGTGTGATATTAAGTGATTTCAAAACAAATGGCTTAAGATTGCAGATGTTGTCTATTTGGCATGCTGGCAATCCCAGTGTTGAGCTTTGGTCCTGAATCATACCAAACTGCTAGGGCCCAGGGATTAACTAGTAAAAACGGACAAGAGACATCATGTTTAGAGCTCAGCTCCCTCATTTGTTAAATGGGAGTAATAGGGCTAGGCGTGGTGGGTCACACCTGTAATCCCAGCACTTTGGAAGGCCAAGGCAGGAGGATCGCTTGAGCCCAGAAGTTCAAGAACAGCTTGGGCAACATAAGGAGAAAATTAAAAATTAGCTGGGCAAGGTGGCGTTCACCTCCCAGCTACTCAGGAGGCTGAGATGGGAGGATTGCTTGGGCCCGGGAGATTGAGGCTGCAGTGAGCCATGATTGTGCCACTGTACTCCAGCCTGGACTGCAGAACAAGACCCTGTCTCAAAATTTCTTTTAAAAAAAGGGTGGTGGGGGGAGAGGGGGGAAATAATAATAGTGCCCTTCTTCCCTGACTTCGTGGTTTTGTTACAATTAGACATGATATATGCTTATCATTTAGCAAATAGTGGGCACCAGTAAGTAGTAGCAATTGTTACGAGATCAAAACCTTCATTTAATGGAATCAAACATTTCATCATTTCTTGTCCTCTTCCTTTTAACCAATCCAGACCTCTTATGTTTAGGGCTGCTACCAAAAGCAAACAAGGTGCAAGTTTTACACCTAATTTTCCCTAGCATTAATCCAGCTGGAAGAGTTTCAATAACTGCTTCCTTACCAGTAATTTTCAACAAACAAAAATTTAAGCAACACAAAGTCTAACTACAGTTTACAGAAGATAGGTTTTTTTCTATCACGGTGTATCAGCTTTAAGGCATTCTTGGGATATCCCTAAAGCCTTTCCTTTCCTTTGTACAGACAGGCAAGCGTGGTCAGGAAGAACCCAGGAAACCTTACGAAGATCTGGTTTTGCCGCCCCTACTTATGTGGTCGTTGGTGAGTTCCTAGACTCTCTGGACTTCTTTTCACTCTTCATAAAATGAGGGCTATCTTCATAAAGTTAGTAAAATAAGTGAGAGGATTGTAAGTCTCAATCTACCAGTCAAGTAATTGGTTTCTGAGACACCAAGTTTTAATGGTTTAAAAGAATCGTTTGCCCCCATTTCTCTGGCTGACCTCTCAGTAGTTTTCCTTTATCAGCCTCCTGGTTAGGGCTTCTGGACGATTTTCAGTGGAAAGAGCATAGCCTTTGGGCTTTAGAGCCAAGCAAACTGAAATTTTGATCTCTGCTTCCATTTAGTGGCCATGTGAGCTCCAGCAAATACTTAGCAGACTGAGACCTCAGTTTGTTCCTCTTTAAAGTGGCTAAACTAGCACAGAGCTCACTCCTAGTGTCAGCATGAAGTTGCAATAAGGACAAACAGGGCCTGGCACATAGTTGTCAAGGAACAAGTTTCACTTCCCTTCCTTCAAACGATCAAACCGGACACATGGTAGATTTGCAAGATCTGCTTCACCTGTGAACTCTTGCATAGACCCCTGAAAGTAGTCAATAAAAAGATGCTTTCTACCTATCTCTTGCACACATGTGTGCATGTGCACACACACACACCCATTCCTCGCCACCTTGACTGCCTTTAACCTTTGCCCACCTTCCCCATTTTCCTCGGAAATGAAGCTTCCACGACAGCGAGGTCTAGGGAAGACAGGACCATTTAAAAGCTGTGTAGATCCTGGCAGGAAGGGGTCATTGCCTTCCAGATTCCTAGCCACCCCACCCCCTCCAGGCAGCTGGCCTGATGAGGAGCAGGTGATTTCTTTTTTCCATTGTTTTAATTTATTCTAATTGAATGTAAGGCTGGAGATGCCTTCAATGGGCCCTTTTTTCTGGTTAAATTTCCTTGGGGAGTGTACCCTAAGACCTCTCTCTTTGTGATAACTTATTCTGGCCAGCAGAGCCAGGGTCTATTTATTACATCTCCCAACCAACCCCCTCCACAACCCTAGCAGGAGGGGCCCCTCTGCAGTTGCTGCTGACTAGAGAATTACTCAAGTGTGAACTGTTTCACTGTCTGTCACTTTGCTCATTAGGCAACTGAGAAAATGTATCTATGGCTCTGTCTCACGGTCCTCATTAGCTTAGAGGCACATTTTTACTTCCCTTATTTGTTTTTAAGATGAATGTATAAGAAACAGTATTCAGTTTGTGTTCCTCAGTATAATTTTAAGAAGCAAAAGCCTGGATAATCTTATTATCTTCCCAATAATTGTGTTGTTCAGATGGTAGGGAAAGGGTAATTGCCTCTACTGCATTTCTAGCCAGGGTAGAGGGGTGTAGCTGTTTTAGCTGTAGTAAAGATTCAAGTCCTCAGCACTGGGGGAAGATTATGGTGTTTTCAGAAAGGTGGTAAATGGATACCCCCAATAAGAACAGCTGAGGAGCCTGTACCCTGAGAATGTCATTTTGTTTTCTTCTAATACTCTACTCTCTGTAGGTAGAAAATATAGTATTATTATTACTACTTTTGTATTAAACATAATTCTATTTCTACCTAGGGTAAAAGGTTTGTGTTTTTTTGGTGGGGGCAGGGGTGGAGGGTGGTGATTGGAGAGGGATAAGATTTGTTTTTATGGAGCATTTGTTACAGGTATTTATGGTTATCATCTCTAGATTTATTTACTGAGATGCTAAAACAAAGCTGAGATCACCCAATATCATTCAAGAGTTTGACATTCTGGTTGCCTTCCTGATGGAAATGTGTCAGCCTATTTCTTGTTTGCTGAGCTTGATTTGGGGTGTTTAGGATCCATTTTTGATCAGCCACTTAAATGTTGTTCCAAATTCATTAGCATCTGTGTGGAGTCCCAGACATGGATGCCCTGTGGCTGATAATTTAAGTGGAGAATGTCTGTCTCACAGGGCTAAAGGAAGAAAGAGGCCAGTTCTTTTCTTCACCTTAAAACTTCTAACACATATGGAGCATGTTAGGCTCAGCATTAGCTGTGTGCATTAGTTCACAGATAGGTCTGCAAAATAGAACAAACAGATGAATTAGACTGGTAAATAAAGAGTGTATTTCTGTTTATTTGCATTTTCAGATTTGAGTCTTAAAATCGAAGAAGTGCAGAGAAAGCAGCATTCTATTTGTTTTAAAAGCTTGATTCTTTCAGTAGTAGTGCCAGTCAAAGTGACTGAATTTTCATCTCCCTCAACCACTTTCTTCATTCAGAGAAATGAGAATGCACATCACCCATTCAAGGGAAATATAATGCATTATTATAATATGCCTTGGCCTAAGTAGCTAATCACTTTTTATTAACACTTTTTGGCCCAGGGAGTTGGGATTTCTCCAAGCTGACTGTCAGGGTAGGGATTCTGGGAGTCCATATAAGTAATTAGCATTGCAAGATCTTGACTCCTGGGGTGATTCAAATTAATACAAAATAAAAGTGCAAATTTCCAAATAGCTTTGAAAGCCATATCTATTATTAAATTTATGTTATTAAAGCCCTTTCCAGCCAGTATGACAGGAGTCCAAAGCAAAATCTTTCCTTAAATATCTGCACGACTCGTCTTGGATTCTTTAAAATTAAATAAAAGAGCATACGATGAAAGATCAAAAGAAATTTCTGTACAATTGAGTTACGCCCTGGCAGTAAAGTTTTCCACCAAACCAAATCCCTACAAAGCAATATTAGTTTCATGGTCACAGTTGCTTTTGGACTTTCCTTGATACATTTGGCAGCTATCTTGAGAGCATCCAAAGAACCGCTGGCAACATCAATCACTCATTTCATAAGCAGGCGCTAAGAGGCGACAGGAGGGCGCTTGGCACAATACCATCTCTCCACCATGGAGCCCCTCCCAGGCAGGGAAAAAGAGAAACGGTGCAGCATTGAGACATTGTGGAGCACTCGACTTCGAATAAGGTTCTGCTAATGTGTAAATAACCTGCTTTCTCTAACCATGTCTTTAGCAGACTAAGTGGTTAATTGTTATTGATCAGCTCTGCCCACTGTTCCAATATCAGTCATTATTGAAAATAATCTCAGTATCCTTCATTAAGCATGCATCTGTTTCCATGGGAATGCATTTTAAACACAGAGAGCTACTTGAGTGTTATTGGTTTCACTGGTAGCGCCAGCACCGAGGGCTGTGGTTGCCCAATCTGTCATAGTTAATCAACTCTCATCTCTTAACACTGGCTGCAGTTATCAATGAGGTAAGGATTAATATTCTGGGCGAAGCAGATGATAAATCATTTGTATATAATTAGTGTACAGCAAGGTTACAGCTGACATGAATTTTTATCTTAATTATGAGAGAAATTTGTTCCATTAATTTAATTTAGTTTGCATGAGTGGCTAGACACCTAACAAAGTTAATCTTACACCTGTCATTACAACATTAAGTAGAAAGCCTCATGTTGAGGCGCTAGTCTCACATCCTCCTGCGGATGAGGATAATGTTGTTCATCTTGATGTGAAAATAGATGATTGTAGACAGAAGATGTAAAGTCGACTCTTTTTAAAGTTGTCCCAGGGAATTTATGGGTGAATACTGAAGCAACTCAAGTTGCTGTGCTTTGGATGCCACAGTCCCCTTGCGAAATTACCTGTCTCCTGCCTTGCAAATCAGGTGGAAGACACTACATACAAGAAGAGATTGGTTGTTTTTTAAATGTATATATGCTAACTTCAGAGCTTTTGGCCAAATCTTTGCCTCATAACAAGCTATTGCATTTGTATCAAATGCAATGCATTAAGAAATGTGTGCTAGTTCGAGTTGCCTATTCTAAGTGCTTCATGTTTATAATTGACTAGCAGAATTCATATAACTCGATCTACTGTACAAATGGTAATTATGCAGACATCCCAAAGGCTTCAGAGTACTGCATAAACCTAAACCCTGTACTAATTATCCAATTAATCACCGTGTGTGATCAATCATATTTGATTGATAGATTAGGTGGGGCTGTTTATGCAGTAGAATATGATGTTCTTTATTTTCCTAAAGATCAGCTATGTATTTGAGATTTTAAAAAGAAAACACTTGCTGACTTGGCTTATTTAAAACAGTTTTCTTATAGACTTATCTTTGTGATAATTATTTTGCCTTGATGTCTGACCTGGTGTATGCAGAAATCTTTAAATAAAAAAAGGCAGGAAGTCACAAAGTTACAATACAAAATCCCTGAAAACAGGATGACCAAGGAACAACTCCAGAATGTGGAAATGGAACTAGAAATGGCATCATGGAAGAGCCTATTTCTGAAATCGTGCATTTGAAATATAAGCTCTGGCTTCCAAAGGACTGGACTTGCATTTAGGAGACCCCAAATAAGCCTGCAGCTGAAATGCTAATTGCACAGTAACTCAGATTAATGTATTATAATATTAGTCCACAATTATCACTTGGAGATAAGGTCAAGAAGTGTATAGTTGGTTATTCACAAGAAATGACTGATTTAAAAACAAAGAGCTCTAATGGAATTCAATAGTGCTTTTCAGTCATTCTGCTTGGCATCTCTATTACCTGAGATGATTCACAGTCCATTATGGGAGCTTCCATGCTAATAGAATGTCTATCTTCTGTAATACAGACACATCAGAGCACTAACTGGGAATCTGTCACAATGAATTTCATCTAGATTTCACTTCATCTCTTCATGGACTGTAAAATTTGCTCTTGTACAATGCCTAAATTTACTGTGGGTAATTGAGAGAGATCTATAGATGCAGCAGCACTCTGTTAAAAGCAGTTTTCCAAAGATCTATTGTAAATTGTGCAGCTTTGCCTCAGCTGGGGAAAGATTATGGCGAGCTGAATCTTGCCTTTACTAATGAGATGTTGTGGTGAGTTCAAAAGAGAGAGGGGGGAGATGCCTTAGTGAATTCCACCACGTGGAAAAAGGAAAACAAGGAAGGGACCTATCTTTCATTCGGAGGAAAGCTTTGCAAAAGGGACAAGAATAAGTTTGGACCCAGGCTTCATTACCTTCTATGGGAAGTGTAAATCAGGGCTATGAGAGACATAATATTTTCCAAATCTGCCTTCATTTACTTGGCAGAAAAAGAATGTCTCGTGCATGGCCCAGCCTTCTAGTAGCTTACATTTGCTTCCTCGTGCAGCTGCAGGTAGAACAAATTCCATCTCTCATTTGCTGCACCTTCTGTTTCACAGATTGTTAATCCTAACTAAAATATTTGGTATTAAGCTATCTGCATGAATTGTTGATAAAGAATTAAGATAACATTTGAGCTATTAAATATAATGTGTGCTCATATTTTTTCAATGGATACTTGGGTTACTGCTCATAAAGTATACACACTAACCTTTTTTTTTTCTTCAAATCGTTCCCCTTTATTTTACTTACTCCCATCAAAAGCTAAACAGAATCACTGGGTGCCCTTAACAATTGTAGAGCTTAATATTTGTTAGCCAATTAGAATTGTGATATATTCTACAGCTTTTTTCCTAAGCCAGGAACTGAATAATAGCATCATGCTTCACTGGCGGTGAAGTGAGCTGAGCCTTTACATTAGGAGAAAATCAGAATGGTATGACTGCAGTTCATTACTGAAATAGGTAACTGATGAACTGAAAAGACAAAGGGCATTGTTAAATGAAATGTCATTATTAGAGGTGCTCATGTTTAACAAATGTACTGTAAGTTAATTCAGTAGTGTTTTCTATAAAGTTCTCCGCTGAATGTTCGCTGCTCATTTTTACTGTCTCTGCATACCTAACATCTCCTTAAAAATGTCTTCAAGGAAACAATGTCAACTCCCAATCATGGGGAATGTTTCAACCAAAGTCAGAACCATCTTCTAGGCTCAGGTGTTTGTGTCACTTTCACTGAAGACCCTAGCCAGATGCAATTGTGTTTATGTTCCTAGATTTACATGCAATACATTAGGATGTTACGAATGCTGCTGGGGGGTGGTGGGGGGAGAATAAGCACAATCACTTTGCAGAAGACTTGAGAAAAATGTTTTCAGCTTAAAGAGGAGAAAAGGCAATGAAACCCCTTTGGCATCTGGGCAAAACTGTTTGCTTGACTCTGGAGGTGATAAAAATAATTTATGAAGCTCTACATTTTTAGCAAGAGGAAATGACCTCAGCTTTTGGCAATCTGATGCAGTTAGTGAAGCCTCTCTGTACTACTTTTATGGATTTCCTTGAGCTACATATTCTGTGACCTGTATTTCAGATTTATTGGCAGATACATAAGCCACATTAAGTAATATAAAATGCAGTGAATGCATCAAACAACTCAGCAGGGACCCACTGACAGCCGGCAAGAGGCTGCCTCTTCGGAGAAGTCACTCTAAATCGGATACCTGTTTATGCGTTTGTCGAACCAGGCTCTGAATTTTTGTTTTAAATAAAGACATTAGTTCAAAACAAAAGAGTTTCCAGCCAAACCCATAACGTATTGGGTGGCAGGAAGAGGGTGTACAGCCAAGTTTAAAATCTAATCAAATGCTCAGGATTTTGAGTGCGAACATGCTTTGCTTCCAGTTTGGGGAGAAGCACAACTTCTCAGGAGGAGAGAAGGGGCCCCCAGCATATTGTGTTTGATTCGCAGTGAGACAATAGAGTAGCATTTTGATGAGGGAGATGCAGACTGACCGATAATGTCTTTTGGAAAATTCTTACTGCGTAGATAAAGAGAAGGTAAGTACCAATGAGGAAATGAGTATTGCACAGAGCTATAAGCTAAGCACTTGCAACAGAACTGAGAGAATATGTGTAAGACCTGTACCCCCATCCTTGATGCCATCAAATTGGGCAGGGGCCCAATGTGGCAAAGCAGAAAAAGAATGAGTGTGGCAGTCAAGAGACTCAGTTTCTAGCTGGGTTGGCTGTGTCACCTTGGGCAGCTACCACCCTTTCCCTCGAGGTCATGACAGGACTCCTGGCATTCCTTCCAGCACAAAAATCCCTTGATTCCTTAAACAATGATGTCCAAATGATTGATATAAGAGAAATGAGATCACAGGATGCTGGGGACTCGTGAACCAGCCGTGAATTACTTGAGAAGATTCAGGCCCTGGCATTAAGCCAAGCAGAAAAATGATGGACATGTGGTTTCATGGAGAATTTCTAATTCACCTTCTTGTGACTGTTATATTTTACTGCTAGCCATTCCCTTTTAAAGAAAGCTTTGTGGGACTCAGGTGAAGTTACACTCCCTCCAAAAAAAATGTTTTGGGTAAATTCCACCCTACTATGGTCTGTCCAGTCGCTGCAAATTGACAGCCCTTTGTTTGTACCGCTTTATACTGTCCATGTGATCAGTTAAACAGGGCGGTTAAGGGCTCAGGTTCCAGAGTCAGGTGGCCCAATTTTAAGTCCTGATTCTGCCACTATTAGCTGTGTGATCTTGGGGAGGACTAAATCTGCAAAATAGGGATGACAACAGTAGTTTTGTTTACTGGATGATTGTGATGTTGATATGAGATCCAATTTGTAAAGCATTAACACAAATATGTCACAGAGTAAAACTCTCAGTCTATATTAGACATTATTATTGTGTTTCATGCATATCCATTTTGTCTTTTCTTCACAAGAGTGTAATTCATTAAAGACAGAGTCACAGCAGCACATGTTATTTGCGTTCCCTACACTGTTGGGCTCACAATATGTTTTTAGAAAATAAGTGCTGAGGGGTAAAGTTCTGTAACGGTGGAGAAAGGAGAATGAGGCATAATAGCAATAGAATAGAAATCGCTCCACTCCTGTTGCGTAAAGAGAAGTTATAACAATGCTTACCATTATTAAGCATTCACCTCTTGCCTCTTGCCAGGACTTCACACAACTTATTTCTAATCACTATTCTGCCAGATAAGTATTATTATCCCTGTTTTACAAAAATAAAAATTGAAGTTCAGGGAAGGTAAGAAATAATACACATGACTGAAGTGAAAGAATGGAATTCAAACCCAGGTCCGTCAGCTGCCAACATCCAGTTAGTTCTACCTACATTTAGCCTTTCCACCCACAGCCTGCTGTCCAATCAGACAGATGCTCCTCCTTCAAACGGCCAACATAGCTATCTCCTGCCGGCCAATGATAAGAAATTAGGTGGGATTGCCAGAAGGGCCTTTGATGCTGAGTCACATAGAGCAAGACATCACAGGCAGTGGCAAAAGCTGAAAACTGAGAGTCAGTCTTCAAAAATGCACAGTATGAAAAGAAATGCAGATCATAGTCACTCCGGGCTCACACCTTAGCAACTACCATCACCCAGGTTCTATTTGAAGCCAAATAATGGTGGCTTAAAGGTGCTGAATAATTAAGACATTGAATATAGGTATTAAATAACAACAATATGATACTTTAAGACCCAGAAATGACAGCCATGCCTTACACTGGCAAAGCTCCTCTATCTCCCTAGAATGTTCCCTCGCATTAAGTGAGGGGTAATAAGATGGGGGAATTCACATTACCAAGGTTAGTACATGGTCTGAGGAGAAAGATGGGATTGGGAGAGGTAGCCAGGATCAGCCGTAAACTCCCAATTGGAAGTTTCACTACAGGTTATGGCTTGGACTGGGGCCATCCAAAAAATATGTGGTCCACACAAAATGTGTTGGGGTCCATACTGTCCAGAAGGACGTGGTATTATGAATGTCTTTGTCTGATTGGAAATATCTAGTCTCTCCAAACAACCATTTCCAGATCTCAATATTGTCTGCCTTCCAGAAATGTTTCATCCTAGACTTGAGTTATTCACATTGTTTCTCCAAATGCCAAGGAGAAATGCTTGGGATGATAAAATAGAAAGCACAGAATACATTTGCCTTAGGTGCACATTCTTAGAGCACTTCCCCACAAAGCAGTCCAGAGCTCTGCTAGCTAACAAGAGAGTTGAGGCAAGAACCACATCTAATAATTCAAAACTAAAATTAGACATTCACTTGAAAAATCCAGGTAACTGAAATAAAAACGAGGGAAGCTTTGTTTATTTAAATCATGAGATAATTGACACAATTCTCCAATTCCCCTCACTAGGGTAGACTTGGCTTGAGTGTATCAGTATCCATGGTGACTCATCTAATAAGTAAACTGCATTAGCTCTGCTACCAGCAGAAAGGAAGGGGAGAGGTCTTGAAATATATCTGTTGTGGCTTCCTTCCAGGGCAAGGGATTTCATTATATCCTGAAGACATGAGACAGTTCAAAGAGATTTGAAATATGGAATGAGAAGGCGGAGGAGGAGAAGTTTGGGATTATACACTTGCTTTTTAGTTTTGATTTTATATATGAGAATCAGACGCTACAGACCGAGACTCTAGGGGGACACTTTATTCTTCTGGTCTAGGGTTTTGTTTTGGTTCATTCTATGGTTGATATCTTTCCAAAAAGTTCCCCCGACATGGGTAGGCCTTCATGTTTACTCCCATATACATAATTTCAAAGAAGTATGACAGAAAATCCTTTAAAAAGCACATATACACGATTTTCTAGTCCATGGCTGAAATGAAACTTGATGGAAAAAATGCATGATGGTGCCTGTTTACTAAAATCCAGACAATGCAGAACGATAATAGGAATCATCCCGAAAGAGGCACTACAATATTCCTATAACAACAGAATAACTTGCTTTGCATCTGTCTACTTTTAAAATCATTTTACAATTACAAGCATGTAAGCTATTCTAATTATTACTGTAAATAATTAATCATTTCTTTTACAATCACTTATTAATTAGCTGTCATAACATTGTTGTGAGTTAGGTGGAAGACAAGGATTCAATATTCAGTTATTAACACCTAATTAAAATATTCATTGTTTTCCATATGTTGTTTATAGCTTTGCTTCCTCGCACTTGAAGACAGAATTTCTCCGAGAACAATGTCCTCTATTTGCTTAGCTACATCGCCATCTGTTGTTGAGAAGTAGAAAATGTCCTTTCCTGCTTTTTCACATAAACAATAGCTTAATCCTTACCTCAGTTTTTATTTGGAATTGAAAAAGATTGATCCACAATATCCTCCTCCTAAAAGATTTTTCTTGACTTTATTTGTTCTGCTGCTGACTACATAAAATATTCTGCTGACTAATGCCAGTGGCATCATTTAAGCAGTAAATTAAGTGAGCCTATTAATGAAACTACAGTGACAAATTCAAATTATTCCAATGTAGGAAAAGTATAAGAGAGGGGAGTTAACTATCAAGTTTGGTTTACAGAAGGTCATCATAGAGGGAAATTTAAGATTTAATAATCCACCAGCCCAGGCAATGTGGCGAAAGCCTGTCTCTATTAAAAATACAAAAAAAATTAGCCAGGCATGGTGGTGCATGCCTGTAGTCCCAGCTACTCAGGAGGCTGAGGTGGGAGAATCACCTGAGCCCCAAAGTTGAGACTTCAGTGAGCCATGATCATGCCATTGCACTCCAGCCTGGGCAGCAGGAGTGATGAGACCCACCCTGCCCCATCTCAAAAACAAACAAACAAAAAGATTGAATAGTCCAAATCATAAAGATATGTTTTATACTAACTCATTTTTATAACAAAAGCTCATGTTTATTGAGAAACTGCTGAATCCTAAGCGCTGTTTGTTCTTGCAACAATGCAGCAATGGAGGCAGTACTGTGGTTGTGCCCACCTCACAAATAGGGAAACAGAATCACCAAGAAGTAAAGTCAATTGCTGATTCAGTGGGAGGCTCAATAATTTGTGGGGCTTAGTGCAAAATGAAAATGTGGGACCTTTTGTTCCAAAAGTAGGGAAAGAAGTGCCATTGAAGGTACTAAAACATAAAGCTTTTTCCTTTCTTCCTCAGTCTCTCTCTCAACTTGTTATGATTTTTTAATTTGCTATTTAATGTTATTTTAAGTAAAGAAAATATTTAATTTTGTCATTGTATGAATTTTACCATTCATTTTTATATTGTGCAATGCGTTTTAAATGCAAATAGAAGAGCATGTAACTCACAGGCAGAATAATCAACATTTCATAATTCATTGTTTCGTAGCTCATATATGTGTATTTCACTCTCACCAGAATGGTAGAAATGCTTCACAAAACTAACTCAACTGTTGTCACCTCACTTGATATGTGCACATTTTACCAACACTGCTCATCTTTGGCTTACTGGTGAGTAAGGAATTGCAATTCTCATTCCTTGTATGTCATCATTTTCAGTACAAGTAGTGGCCAACACAGAGACGTAACGTAAGAGAGCATACGATAGGCTTTCCTGTCATTCATGTTTCTTGAAATGCCCTGGCCTTCTTTCTGCATTCAAAGCAAGTTCTGGCTCAAGCAAAAAATCAGTAGTAGATTCGCAGATATGCCATGGTCACCTTTTACTCTTTGAGTCTCACTGAACTCCCACGTATTGTGGGTCCACCAGAATTCTGTGTTCACAAGGTGTTCTGTACTCTGTAAGGAAATAAGGTAGCAAGGGAAAGCAGACACCCCATTGTTCTTATTGAGCTTAACATATTGTGCATATCTTCTTTACTCACATGCAAGCTCCAGTGTCACGTCAGAATTCACTTGAAAAGTGTAAGTTCAAACATAAAATTATCAATAATTTCAAGACTGACAACAGAGCATTAAAGTAAGTGTGAGGTTCTCTGAGCCTGGGACCCTGTGAGACTACACTCATTGAGCAGACACCAGGATGATGGACACACACAGAATGACACATCCATGTCCAGAGTTCACACTCCTAACCACTGTGCTCTGCTGCCCCTTAGACTGTGCCCAGAGGCACCTTCAAAAGCTTCTGCTTTATGTGTCCGTTATTCATAGAATTAAAGAAAGATGATGGTGAACAGAGGGCCTTAGAATTCCAGCCTTCTCATTTTATAGACAAAAGACAAGGAACCAGGATGACAGCCCTGGCGTCCTGAATCTAGGCCTCCTCAAATTGTCAAAATGAATGTAATATCTCCTTCTCCTTTCCATCCCTTCCACAACCCACTCCTCCTTTGGTGCCCCTGTTCAGTAATCCTATTCAGTCCCCATGGTTCTGGAGAAGTGGACTCTCACCCTCTACACTCAGGCCCAGAGGAGGATACAGAATGCAAGCAGGCTTAGCAAAGCCTTCTCCTCCACAGGAACCTGGCTACAGCTGTGGGGAAAGAGACACCCTTTTCCTCTGGGATGATGAGACATGACATCACAGAGCACTGGACTTGTCACCAGGTACAGAGGGACTACCTGAGAATGAGGCCAATATGGAAGAAAGCAGAGCTGAAATACACAGACAAAAACAAACCCCTCAAGGAGTACAGATTTTGAGCATCTCAGTTGAGTCTTGAGTTACGTATATGAGTGAATATACTCTCCCTTTGTTTTTACATCAAATTTGAATCAGGTTTCTGTTACTTAACTGTTTTCAGTTCACTATCTTGATATGTGCACATTCTACCAACACTGCTCACCTTTGGCTTATTGATGAGTAAGAAATTACAATTCTCTTTCCTTCTGTGTCATCATTTTCAGTACAACTAGTTGGCCAACACAGAGAAGTAACATAAGAGAGCATATGGTAGGCTTTCCTGTCATTCATCCTGGAATGCCTTGGCCTTCTTTCTGCATTCAAAGCAAGTTTCTGTTTCTGTTTCTAAAATTAAGTTTCTGTTACTTGAAACAAAGAGTCCTGATTGATACAGGTTTGGAAATCATTCTGTAAACATGATCATTAAAACCATGGTGAGAATGCAAATAGATCCAAAGATTAAGCTATAGGGAATGTCATTTAAGGAGAGAGCAAAGGAAGAAAAGTCAGCAAAGAAAACTGAGGGAGTGATCAGGGGGTTCCAGGAGACACAGCACAGGAGACAGTGTCCAACAGGTAAGAGCAGAAAAGAGAGGTGTGGGTGTGGGCAAGGCCTGGTATACAGAAAGTTCAAGCAAAGTGATGGTTGGAAAGAGTCTACTGACCTGGAAATTAAGAGGTCAGTGGAGACTTGCAGCAGGAGTTTGTTGGGAACAAAGCCAAGGGGCTGGGGGTTAAACAACGAGTGGAAAAAGTCTTGTGTTTAACACTGCTGAAAGAAATAATAAATGACACAAACAAATGGTAACACATCCTATGCTCATGGATGGGATATTGTGAAAATGACCATACTGCCAAAAGCAATCTACAAAGTCAATGCAATCTCCATCAAAATACCATCATCTTTCTTCATGAATTTAGAAAAAAACAATTCTAAAATTCATCTGGAACCAAAAAAGGAGCCCACATAGCCAAAGCAAAGAGCACAAATCTGGAGGTATCACACTACCTGATTTTAAACCATAGTATAATGCTATAGTCAACAAAACAGCATGGTATTGGTATAAAAATAAACACATAAACCAATGGAACAGAATAAAGAACCCAGAAATGAACCAAAATACTTAACAACCAACTGATCTTCAACAAAGCAAACAAAAAATAAAAGTGAGGAAAGGACACCTGTTTCAACAAATGGTGCTGGGATAATTGGCTAGCCACATATAGGAGAATGAAACCAGATCATCCTCTCTCACTGTATATAAAAATCAGCTTAAGATGGATTAAGAACTCAAATCTAAGACCTGAAACTATAAAAATTCTAGAAGACCAAATTGGAAAATCCCTTCTAGACATTGGCTTAGGCAAAGATTTCATGTCCAAGAACCCAAAGGCAAATTCGCTAAAAACAAAGATAAATAGCTGGGACTTAATTAAACGAAAGAGCTTTTGCATAGCAAAAGGAGCAGTCAGCAGAGTAAACAGACAACCCACAGAGTGGGACAAAAGACTAATATCCAAAATCTACAACGAACTCAAACAAATCAGAATAAAAACAAACAATACCATCAAAAAATGGGGTAAGGACATGAATAGACAATTCTCAAAAGAAGATATACAAATGGCCAACAAACATGAAAAAATGCTCAACATCACTAATGAT